>CAUYON010056796.1:0-18840 GCA_963573935.1 Arctocebus calabarensis
CCAATGTATACACCCCTAATATGAGACAAATTCTTTATCATTCAAGTGAAGGCTACAACCCATTTATTGCACAGGAAGATGGGGAAAGGGGAGAGGGAGGGAAGGGGAGGGAGAGGGTGGGGGGAGATGGGACAAAGGGTGAGATCGCATGTGTGGTACATATTCGAAGGGTCAGGAGAAAACTTCTAAATATGGATCAAAAATGTTTTCATATAGTAAACGAGAAATTATCATGAATGTTATGTCAATCAGGTTGATGAAAATATCTCAGATTGCATGTGAAGCCCTCACACTGTACCCCATGATTGAACTAATGTACACAACTATGATTCAATACAAAAAAAAAAAAAGAAGAAGAGAGGGAGGCAGGTGTGAGCGCCTCTTTTCACATCCCAGAGTAACTAGTATTTATGGCCCTGGGCGTTTCACGCTCCTTCACAAATTTCTTTCCTAGAGGTACTTGGGAGAGAGAAATCATTTTCCCTCTCTCAAAAGGAAAAGTATATCATTTAAAGTAGGACTTGGGGGGGAAACCAATTGGAAAGAAACTAAAGTCAGCTATGTCCCTTTTAGTTTTTCTCCATATTTTATAAACGTCCTTGTATTCTTTTGTTAATTACTTGATTATAAAGTCTTTTCAAGAATCAACTACTTTACATGGCTAAGTTGTAAAAGTTTAATTTAAAAGCATTAGACCATGACACCTTTTTAGCTTAAAAATGAACCTCCTGGGGTTAAGTAAATTATACTTTTTATTTTTTCTGGGTCACACACTATCATATGTACTTTCTTATTTAAAACTATTACTTCAGGCATCATCTAAAATTCTTTCCTATTCTCTGCCTTCCTTGTAGCCAAGTCTCTAACTTTAGAGTCTGAACTCGAACTCATGGGAGGAATCTGATTTGAGCACGTTCCTCCCGCTTTCTGGGTGTGAATGTCTTGTGGATTCAAGGAGAACACAAAGCACCCAAAGTCAAGGGAAAGGTTCCTTTAGAGCGCAGTGAGTCCCTTTATTCACAGTTGTCTCTGTTTGGTACCTAGCACAGTAGGTACATAATGAAAACTCGGTTGAATATGATTCAGTTAAAAGAAAAAAGTAATTGGGGCATAGGCTGTTTATTAGCTGTATGACCTTGGGACATGCATTTAATCTTTTTGGACTTCAGTTTCAATTTTGTTTTCTTCAGTCTGTAAACTCATGAAGTTTAAATTACATGGCCTATTAATTCTTCTACGTTCCAACATTTTATAATTCCATAGCAACTTAACTTGATCACAATAAAAGCAAACGACTGCTGGAGTGGCAGAAACGAACAGAAAGCTTTGACTGATGGGCTTCTTTCCTCTGCCATGACATCTGTCCACCTGGGGGACACCAGAGCTTCCCAGGCTGCAGCATGTGTATATGTGTGTGTGTGTGTGTGTGTATAACATTTTGAGGGAGATCATTTTTGGCAATTCTTGAAATGTGCATCTTGATTTAGTAGGGAAAGTACTATCTTGATAGATAAAAGTATCATGGGTCAGTTTACCTTTAAGTAATAGTCCAAAAATGGATGCATCTTTTTGTTTTTCTTATTTTTTGAGACAGAGTCTCACTTTGTCACCCTGGGTAGGGTGCCGTGGCCTCATAGCTCACAACAACCTCAGACTCCTGGGCTTGAGGGATCCTTCTGCCTCAGCCTCCCAAGTATCTGGGACTACAGTCACCTGCCACCTTGTGTGGTTAGCTTTTCTATTTTTAGTAGAGACACCGTCTCGTTCTTGCTCGAGTGCATCTCTTCAACATAAATGTTTATGTTGCTGAACTCAGTGAGCTAAATTCCATCTAAAATCAGACAGCTGTACTTGTGGCATCTCAGATTACTCCCAGGCAATGACATAAACAACTATGACAAGTTTTGTGCCTTCTTTCTCACCAAAGACATGAAATAAATCCTACCACTTTTTTACCTTCCCATTGGATAATTTGAAATTAATTGAAATAATGAGGAGAGCATAATAAGAATAGAATAAAAATAAAAACTATCTTTATTAAATTATCATTTGTTTTTTAGTTTCAACTATGTGCTGGGCACTGGTGCTAGCTCTAAAGGGGAGAGATCACCTCTAATTCCTGCAACAATTATGACTGACAGGATAACTTTTCTACTCAATTGTGTGGAGGAAGGAAACATTTGGTGAGATGGTAACATAAGATAAGCCTGGGAGGCCTACCCTTGCACTCCAGTATGAGGGTAGGATTTGTTTTAGAGTACAGCCGGGTGTGGTGGCTCACACCTATAACCCCTGCACTCGGGGAGGCCAAGGCGGGAGGATCCCTTGAGCTAGGTGTTTGAGACCGGCCTGAGCAAAAGCAAGACCCTGTCTCTACTAAAAATAGAAAAACTAGCTGGATGTGGTGGCGGGTGCCTGTTCTCCCAGCTACATGGGAGGCTGAGGCAGGAGGACCACTTGGGGCTGGGAATCACAGCTTTCTGTAGCTATGATGATGCCATGGTACTCTAGCCTGGGTGACAAAGTGAGACTGTCTCAGAAAAAAAAGTTTTTGAGTTTAACACTGCCATTATCTGGGTTCAAGAGTCTTTGAGTTACAGTCCTGTGTTGACCAACATCAGCCAACATACGGACGCGTCAGGATCACGGGTTCCAGGGGTGTTTACTGTGTGTCTGATGCGCTTCCCTTTCCTACTTATGAATCTCTTTTGAATCCCTCTGTTCTTGGTTTGGACTTGCACGCTGGGGTGGCTGCGTGTTGGGGTGAAAGTTTGGCACATAAGCAGGTCACTTTTTTAGCTCACAAATGTCTGCATGAAGAGAACTCACAGCCACGCCTGATGTGGGAACCACTGGGCTGTTTTAGGATTCAGAGACTAAGACACATCCCCGGGAGCTCTGGAACTCGGGTTGGTCCCCTGCCCAGCGAGGCATTTGGGTCACCACTGCCAGGGAGGGGTGAACATGTGGTGTACACAGCATGGAGAGGGAATCAAGCATTTAGTGGACAGAGGCGGGGGTTTCAGTCATTAAAGCCACTCACTTCACATTCCTGACTGCGTTGCTCTGCCCCGGGAAGGTAGTACAGCCTGAGCCCCCCGCCTGCCTTCAGCTCCCTGCCGGGCTCTCTCTCCTCATTACAGGGTTCCTGCTTGTGCTAAATATAGTACCCAGAGTGGTCCCCTAAAATGCAGTTCAGACCACGTCCTCCCTCCACACTCGTGGTAAGACACAGCCCTCCGAGGCTCCGGGCCTGGTTTCTGGCCGCCAGGCCGGACGCATCTTCAGTCACTGTCCGCCTCTTTCACTTTCACCCCTGGGCGTCACGGGACTGCGTTTCTGCTGTTTCTCGTGCCAGCCTTGTCCCTGCCTCAAGGCTGCCGTGCTCCTTCCCTCCTTCCCGGCAGGTTCATTCTCTAGAGGTTCAAATGCTGGGTCTTTCTCCTTGTCCAGTGCTGGGCTGTGCCTCCGCACCGTGCAGGGACATCGCCCTGACCTGCCATCTGCTCTGTAAGGGCTCCGTCTGCCCTCCCCTCGGGCTCTGCTCTTGGCCTTCATTGCTCTCTGAAGTTATTTTTAGTTTCTTACTTGCTCATCTTTCTCTAGCCCTGTGCTCTCTAACGTTTTTAAGTGTGCTCATGGCACACTTGAACTTACAGTTAAATTTCTGCAGCGCACTTCAATTATGTTGATCAAAAAAAAAGAGTGAAAAAGAATAACATATTTACTATGCCTTAAACTTCTTTCAAAAATAATTTAATGAATGGTCTTTTAAATTTTTGAGGCACCCCTGAGGTCTCCTCAGGGTACACCGTGAAAATCCCTGGTCTAGACGAAGACAATACCCAGCAGGCCTTTGTCAGAGCAGCCTCATCACGGGAGCCCAGGCCGCACCGGTGCCAGGCGCCCTGCGGCTCAGTCAGTCTCAGCGGGTGAACCGAGTGATGGTGGAATGGCGTATCAGCTGGGCAGAAGCAAGTAAATCACTGCCGTATCTCAGGAGCTTAGAGTGACAATGTTTATTGCTCTGGTAGACTCCATGCTCACTACAGGTGGGTTGAAGTTTCTGAGAGACATTTCTCAGATGTCTATGAAGCACAGGAAAGGATGGCACACTACAAAATGGTTCTTAAAAATTACACCTGTAGGCCGGGTGCCCTGGCTCACACCTGGAATCCCAGCACTGTAGGAGGCTGAGGTGGGTCATTCACTTGACCTAAGGAGGTAAAGACCAGCCTGAGCAGCAGCCAGATCTCAGCTCTACTAAACATAGAAAACCAGCTGGGCATGGTGGCGGGCACTGGTACTCCCAGCTACTCAGGAGTCTGAGGTAGGAGGATCATTTGAGCCCAGGTGTTTGAGGTTGCTATGAGCTATAATGCCATGGCACTCTACTCAGGGCAACGGAGTGAGACTCTGTCTTGGAAAAAAAAATACAGCTGGAACTGCACAGGTCCACCCTGATTGCATCTCACTGCCCCAAACAAGTCTCCAGGCCCAATCCAAGTTCATGGGGGCAGGCAGGGGGAAGCCCCTGGGTTCCTGGGAAGAGATCTGGAAATATTTGGTAGTTGGCACTAACAACCTTGGTTTCCTCTGCCTTGCGTATGCTGAATATTTTTTTCAGATGTCAACTGACATTTTCTATCTACAATAAAAAAAAAGTGTTCTTTGTCCCTTAAACCAGTTGCTTCTCACATTTAATGTGAATATGTGACCTGGGGACCTTATCATGGTGCAGGTTCAGAGCAGGTGGGGCCTCAGGTCCCGGTGATACTCAGGCCACCAGGGTGTAGACAGGTTTCTGACTACTCTGGGTGCCTCAGTTATTTCCTCTCAAGTAATTGGGCATCCTCTTGAGAGCATGCATCTTCGCTTATAAATCAGTGTGGTCATTAGGGTACCTGCCTCTCCGCAGATTCCGAGCTCCCTGACATTGAGATGGTTCCATTGATCACCCTTACTGCAGTCAGGGTGTTCGATGAATATTAGCTCGATTGATGACTTGTTGAGTTCCTGGGTTTCTAGGGACCATGTTTATTTCTGGACGTGTCCCAGACATTTTGGACCTGAGAAGCTGTCAGCCTTGAGCTTGCTGTGAGCTCTTTGGAAGGGACACCTCTGCCTGCAGGGGCTGCCCTGAGCCCAGATGTTGAACAGACACCAGCGTGTATTCGAAGGTTTGCTCCTTTGGGGATAAAGACATTAAGATGTCCCAATATAAGTCAAGAAGGTTAAAGTTAAAATTTAAACAGTAATGGGTCTATCAGAGCAGCTGGATTCTCACCTTTGGTGTTCCTGAAGCTCATTTGGTTATTCTCGTGCCACCAATTTATTCACTGTGTTCCTCAGAGTTCTCCAGAGATACGGAACCCATAGGGTGTGTGTGTGCATCTACAGAAAGATGTACTTTATGGAACTGGCTTACACAGTTATGGAAGACTGGTGAGACTAAAATGGGAGAAGTCATGCCAACAGGCTGGAGACCCAGGGAAGAGTTCAAGGCCAGTCTGCTAGCAGGGCTCCTCCTTGCTGGAGGGCAGGGGTGGAGGAGGAGGCGGTGATCTTCAGCTGATCAGGAAAGGCCCATCACACAATGGAGGTAAAGCACTTTGCTCAAAGTCCACTGAATTAAATGCTAATTTCACTTTAAAAACACCTGTGAGCTGCAGTGGCTCACACCTGTAATCCCAGCATGCTGGGAGGCTGAGGCAGGTGGATTGCTTGAGTTCTGGAATTCAAGACCAGCTTGAACGAGACCAAGACCCCTATCTTTACTAAAAATAGAAGAAACTAGCCAGGTGTCGTCGTGGGCGCCTGTAGTCCTAGCTGCTTGAGAGGCTTGAGGTAGGAGGATCGCTTGAGCCCAGGAGTCTGCTGTGAACTATGATGCCACAGCACTCTACCCAGGGCGACAGAGGGAGACTCTCTCTCAAAAAACAAATAAAAAATAAAAAGGCAGCTAGTGGAAACACTCAGAATAGCACTGGATCAAGTATCTGGGCACTATGGCCCAGCTAGTTCGACATCTACAAATAACGGTCACGCTCACCTTTCCCATTCTCCCGGATGATCCATCTCTCCTGCTAGCAATTATGACCTTAATAAACCAGAGATAAAATCTCTGTAGCAGGCCAGCCTCATATGCATTCGGGTTCAAGTTCACTTAGCACCATTATTAGGACTTATCTGAAACAACCCTAGTGAGCTCAGCAGGGAAAGAGGGTCACTTAATTACCTTCTCATTTTAGTAATATTCATATTTCTTCTTCTTCTCTGGCACCCTTTAATTCTCTGCTGTAATTTATGGCGCTGTAATTAGGAGCTCTGATGATATATACTTGATTGGAGTGTGTGCTCCTGGATAAATAAGTGGGGCCATTAACAGACCAGGAACTGTGGGCCTGCCTGTTCCCTTCACATGACTTTGAAATACACAGATCCTTAGATCTCAGTGCGGGGGTGACAAGTGGCTGCTCTAACTCGGTCACTGATGGCCAGCAGGTAAAAGGCCGGTCAGCTGGAGCAGAGCCTTTGAAAATAAAGACAAGGGAATCAGAAGTTCCTCAGCCAGGACAGAATTAATTCTCCCCCTGGCTGGGTGCCTCACTTCTTTGTGGTTCACTCCTCAGGTGACAGCTGTGACGAGGAATGCTAATGGTCACACAGGGGCTATAAAGTTGATGCCTTTTGCCTCTTGAGGGACATGAAGTAGATGCCTTGTCATCTTCAGCTTCATCCTGTGATTGAACGAAGCCATTGTCCAGCCTTAGACCTGGTCAGTAATCCAGGGCTTCCTGGCACACAATACCCAGGTAAGAGAGTCACGGATGCTGGTGACACAGGACAGGTGGCTTTTATGTGTCTGAAAAATGACCCTGTGTGTTGTTGAGATTGGTACTAATTTTGCGATTGGGGATGAGCTGATGAAACAGTCGTGTTTCCGTGTCTAATAAAGCAACAGTGTTTCTGACCAGGTTTAAATATATAGGGTGGCCATAAAGTTTGTGTGCAATTTGAGTAGTATTAGAGATAAGAATAGAACCTTTGCTAAAGAAGACAGATGAATGGCTAACAAACACTTGAAAAATATGCTCATCATCCCTAACTATAAGAGAAATACAAATCAAAACTACTCTGAGATATCACTTAACCCCAGTGAGAATGGCCAACATCACAAAGACTCAAAGCTGGAGATGCTATTGTGGAATTGGATGTGGAGAGAAGGGAATGCTTTCATGTTGTTGAGGAGAGTGCAAACTATTACATCCTTTCTGGAAAGAAGTATGGAGAACCTTCAAAGAAATCAAATTAGACCTCCTATTTGATCCTGCAATCTCATTACTAGGCGTCCACGCAGAAGGGAAAACAATCTGTTTATCATAAGGACATTTGCACTAGACTGTTTATGGCAGCTTAGTTTACAATTGCCAAAATGTGGAAACAGCCTACATGCCCACCAACCCAGGAATGGATTAACCAGCTGTGGTATGTGTATACCTTGGAGAACTTTTCAGCCACTCAAAAAGATGGAGACTTTACATCTTTTGAATTAACCTGGATGGGGACGGAACACATTCTTCTTAGTAGAGCATCACAAGGATGGAGAAGCAGGAATCCAGTGTGCTCTATTCTAATATGAAGGCAGCAGAGGAGCTGATATAAGAGGGTTGGGGGAATGAGGGATCAGGGGAGGGGAGGAAGGAGGTAGCCGAGGGTTACCCCTCTTGGGAGCAGGACACAAGTATAAGAGGGACTTTACCTAACAAATACAATCAGTGTAACCTGATTCTTTGTGCCCTCAATGAATCTTAAATAATAAAAAGAAAGAAAATAAAAATGTGATTCTGGCAAAGTTAAAAGAAAAAAGTGTTGCACACGAACTTTATGGCCACCATGTATTAAAAGGGAAGAAGAAAAGGCTGAGGCTGAAGTGGGCAAAGTCAGGGCAGCCCAGGGGTGAAGTTCATGGGTCTCATGTCAGGATGCAACCAAGAGACACAGCCAGGACCTAGAGGTGTGAGGGTGGTTATCAGGGAGGGAGGTCTGCAACTTTCTGGGGAGAGCTGAAACTGCTGTCCTCAGGCAGAGTTTCTTTTTCAGAGAAGCCTTTCAGCTGCTAGAAACAGCTGCACTGGGTTGTCTGGGAAAATCGCCCTCCTCAAACTCAGCGTTTACAGAATTGAATGCCACCTCTGGGCACTTCCCCAGCAAGGACTCAGATGGCCGTGTGATGGGATAACTGTGCTCCGTAGCCCGGACAATCTAACACATCAAAAAGATGTCACGATGTCCACGGCTGGGTATGTGGCTCACACCTGTAATCCCAGCACTTTGGGTGAAAAGAAGGAAGGATCCCTTTAGCTGAGGAGTTCAAGAGCGGCCTGAGCAAGTGTCTCTACTAAAAATAGAAAAACTAGCTGGGCATGGAGGCAGGTGCCTGTAGTGTTAGCTAGTTGGGAGGCCGAGGCAGGAGGAGACCAGGAGTTTGAGTTTGCTGTGAACTATGATGACACTACGGTCTTCTACCCAGGGTGACAGAGTCAGACTCTGTCTCAAACACACACTCACAATGTCCAAAATGCATGACCCTTCATTGTCTATGAAACTGAAATGTTAATACTTGTCCCTTAATATGTAAAATAAAATATATAGCATCTGTATCATAGGCTTTTTGTGTGGAGGACATAGGATTAAGTGGTCTAAAACACATATGCTGCCTATGATAGGACCCGTCCCACAGGTAGCACTCAGTGAGCAGTTTATACTTTCCTCAGCATTCTGATGTTAAATATTGAATTTCACTGTCGCATTAAGTTTTAAAGCATGATTTCCTTTTTTAAGATGAAAAATACAAGGAGAGAGAATTGCAATGATTAGTCACCAACCTGTCTCAGTGATACGACCAGGGTTAGAAACCATAGTTGCCTTTTGGGGGGGATGTTTTTGATAGCTGAGATGCCTGAGCCACTGTCCGGCTGTCTGTCATTGCCATTGAGTTTGGCAGAACACTAAATCATGTAAACATAAAATAAACAACTGTTGGTTACCTAGGTTGCAATTCTCAAGGTTCAGCTGAAGTCGCCTCATCTTTTTAGATTTAAATGCAAAAACAATTGCTTCCAATATCCAAAGCTACCGTGGAGAACTCCTTGTCCTCATATCCCTGGGGATTCTTGGGGGACCGTTTCCTGTTGCTGCTCTGGCTTTGATGTCCCTGGTACAGTGTCCCCCTTTCTTTGTCCAAATTTGGAATCCAGTCCCCTGTCCTTACACCCACCAAGGCACTTCTGAGAGTATCTGTAGACCTTTTTGAGTGATAAGAGAGTGGGTTCATACACAGACACTTCTTCATTTAACCTCACTTCCTGCAGAAATTAATTGGGCAGCTTTCCTTCGGATTCCACCTTGCACATGTGACATTGACTCTTCCTGTCCTCCTCTGTTCACCCCTCTTCGTCCTAGACTACACTCCTGAATTCCAGTTACTAATTTTGTAGGATTGTGACTGTGTATTTGAGTGAGCAGAGAGTTGGGTGCTGGGGTGAGCTCACCCGCATGCCCTGGGTAGACGGACCATGGGCCCCAATCGATGTTCTAAGCAAAACTCGTTCTCCTCCTAAAGGAGCTTAAAAATACTCTAAATAAACGAACCAAGTGATTAGTGTCCAGAAGATGCCCATATTAAGGTATGAACATCATTTCCACAACACCATTCAAGAGGGGAGGAAAAAAAACCCCAAACTCACAAAGATTGATTGGTAAAAAACAGCTAACAGCTATGGGCTTATTTTATTCCATGCTTCAACCCTTCACTGACCTTTACAAGACGAATTTCTTCTACGTTGTGTAACTGCTGTTCTGTGGAATCATCATTAATTACCAGAAGCCCCAAACAAAAGCCACCGTGATGGACTGCCTCACGGTCATTACCAACTCTGGTCACGGCGGGTCCGGTAAAGAGGTGCCGGATACCAGGACGTTAAGTCTTGTGGGTGTTTGGAGAAATTGCTTAAAGCTCAAAGAGATTGGGGATGTTCTCAGAGACCAGGGATGTGCTCAGAGAGGGGACGTGCTCAGAGACCGGACGTGCTCAGAGACCCGGGACGTGCTCAGAGACCGGGGACGTGCTCAGACACCGGGGACGTGCTCAGAGATGGGACGCACTCAGAGACTGGGGACGGGCTCAGAGACTGGGGATGTGCTCAGAGACCGGGGACATGCTCAAAGTCAGAGACGGGACGTACTCAGAGACGGGATGTGGTCAGAGACCGGGGACGCGCACAGAGATGGGACGCGCTCAGAGACGGGACGCGCTCAGAGACGGGACGCGCTCAGAGACCGGGGACGCGCTCAGAGACGGGACGCGCTCAGAGACGGGACGTGGTCAGAGACCGGGGACGCGCTCAGAGACGGGACGCGCTCAGAGACGGGACGCGCTCAGAGACGGGACGTGCTCAGAGACCGGGGACGCGCTCAGAGACCTGGGACGCGCTCAGAGACCGGGGACGTGCTCAGAGACGGGACGTGGTCAGAGACTGGGGACGCATTCAGAGACCGGGGACGCGCTCAGAGACCGGGGACGCGCTCAGAGACGGGACGCGCTCAAGACTGGGGACGCGCTCAGAGACCGGGGACGCGCTCAGAGACGGGACGCGCTCAGAGACCGGGGACGCGCTCAGAGACGGGACGCGCTCAGAGACCGGGGACGCGCTCAGAGACCGGGGACGCGCTCAGAGACGGGACGCGCTCAAGACCGGGGACGCGCTCAAGACCGGGGACGCGCTCAGAGACCGGGGACGCGCTCAGAGACGGGACGCGCTCAGAGACCGGGGACGTGCTCAGAGATGGGACGCGCTCAGAGACGGGACGTGCTCCGTGTCCTGGCAGAGTGCTGGCCTGTCAGCAGGCAGCTCAGCTAATGTGTAGCAAGTGTGTCCACACTAAAACTCAGCGGTGGTGAACATCTGTCTCACTTCTCTTCCTCTTATCCCTCCTTTTCTTCTCTAAAGAAAGGCTATCTCGATTTTTATGTTTTTGGCTACATAACAAACCTCTAAACCAAAGGCAAACAAAGTTCTTACCCAGCTACCGTTTTACAGAGCGCTGCACGTTGAACAAGCACGTTTTCCCGCCCTCGGTGTAATGTGCAAGTTTTGAAAAGGCAAAATATCTGTGTAGAAGTTCTTTGTTAGGATTATAGGGACGTTTTGAGGGGTGATTAGGTCTCCGGGGTTGACCTTCAGCCATCTCATCTCTTGTTCAAGAACATTAAGAGTTAATTCGCCACTTTAGTGGCGCGTCTCTACCTAGCAGTTTAATAAAGTAGTAAAATTTCTGTCTTCTTCCTGTATTGTCTTCAAAATACGCTTTGAGGGAACTTGCAGGTAAAGGACGACGCTGAGGCGATGAGCAGGTAGGGTCTAAGAAAGGGGTGTCGTGGGTGCCGCCTGTTGTCTGCGCAGCTCACTCACCTCCCGGGGTGTGCGTCCCCGGTGTCTGAGCACGTCCCCAGTGAGGGACAATGACGCAGCCTTGGTAATGTGTGGCCCATCACAGGTGTTTCTGACTAAAGGGTGACACAGCAGGTCGAGTCAGTGCTGGTGACATTTCAGTGTCTGGGGGCCTGCTGTCCTTTAATAAAAGGGGGTACTTGTGATTATTCTATCTAATAAATTTTGAAATCAAATTCTTTATCCTGCATGAGAAATACAATTTAATACCCAAGGCCAAAGAAGGAGAAAAAAAAACTATGTGGTTTTTCTTTTCTACTTTTCTTCATGTTTTTAAACATCTATGATCAAAAATATACCCATTATAGAATTGCGTTGATAATCACCACATAAGGGATGTGGACTCTTTAAGCGTGAGGCTGCCTGGGTTCAAGCTCCATCCCTTCCCAGCTGTTTTACTTGACAAATTGCTCAAACTATCAAAGTCTCACTTTCTTCATCTTTAAAATGGGTAAAACCGTGGTATCTAGTAGAGGGTAAGAGGAATTAAATGCTTCATACTGTAAAGAGTTCATATAGTGAGACAGTAATGTCATTTCTTTAATTCTACCTTGTTTTTCTTCACCATCTTAGGCTAAAGAAGGGGGAAAAAGTGTTGTGGTTTTTCTTCTCTACTTTCCTTTAAAAACATCATGATTGAAAGCTTTGCTTGTCTTTCTTAGGTAAATGACAGTGCTGCCTGACACAGGTGGCTGGCCAGCCAGGCAGTGGGTGTGACATGGTGTTTGTGGGAAGTTCAGTGACTGATTGGGAATATTTTATTGTCACGTTCCTGAAAGAATTTCTTAAGTTTGAAATGGCTGACACTAGAGGCTCTGCAAGGTAAATGTATCACATAGTCTGATATTAGTAAAACATTTTTTTTTTTTGAGACAGCCTCAAGCTGTCACCCTGGATAGAGTGCTGTAGCATCACAGCTCACAGCAACCTCCAATTCCTGGGCTCAAGCGTGTCTCCTGCCTCCACCTCCCAAGTAGCTGGGAGTACAGGTGCCTGCCACAGCACCCAGCCATTATTTGGTTGCAGCTGTCAAATTTGGGGTTGATTTCCACACAAGAATTAGAATTCTAGAAAGTTTTTTTGAGCGGGTTGTTTTCTGCAATGATTCCATTGAAAACAAGAGCTTATGCCTGAAAATTAATCCTAATTGTGCCTACCCCAGTGACCACCACAGAACTGTGGGGCTCATAAAATAAGGGACAGTTACGCAGTGTGAGTGGGTACAACCATAAGTGGGCAGTGCTGACCCTGGGAGCACACCTCCAGGAGACAGCTAGGAGCAACTCTAATTCTTATAACTTCTCTTGCCATTCACAAATCCAGGTGTGGAAATTATCTAAGCATTCTAGCCAGGGCCTGATGCCAGCTGGAGGATGATGGAAGGGCAGAAACCTCCTTAGTAATTAATATGTGTGTGTTGGGGGCAAAATAGACAAGTAATTTTTTTTCTTTTTCTCTCTGGTAGGAGTTGGAAGAGCATAATGTTGAAGTAAGCCCATGAAAAGGAAAGAGAAAGGCGTAAGGAAGGCTGCTGAATACAAAAAAAAGGAGAAATTTTGAAAGATAACAATAAAATGCAATATCTTAGCAATAGGACAAAAGTAGCTGAAGAAAGCAGTGGGAACTGGTTAACAGTAACTATGGCAGCCGTGGGAGCTGAGAGATGAGATGACAGCTAGGTTTGATCTCTGAGAAGAGTTTAAATGCCCGATAGAAGCTGGCAGAAACTGAACTAAGATTGGGTAGAGGATAGGAAATTGGAAGAATGAGCACAGACCAGATATTTGAACATCTTAGCAAGTAAAAAAAAAAAAAATTCATGGTTGTTAAAAAGAAAGGGAGCTCAGTTAAGAAAAAGGCCTGTGGTTAGGACATAGGAAACCCCCCATGTAAATAAAGGATGGGGCGGAGTCTATGGACTGGAATTGACAACTGTGGGGTGAAGTTCTGGAGTTTAAGCAGAAAAAAGTGACTTACGATCTAGATAAATATCCAATGTAGAGAGGAGAACACAGCATTTACCCAGAGATTATAAGGAAAGAGGCGAGGACGTGTTGAGAAAAATGGAAATCTAATAATTTATTCTCTTCTCTCATTAAAATTCATGCCCTGGAGATAAAGTCCGATGTTCTTAAAGAAATGTGAAGAATCCTTAGATCATCTGGGGCCTGTGTCCACACATGCAGTGCTATTTCTCTTACATTTTATTCTGCAGGCACAACGGCTCTCTTTGAACTACTCGGAAAGGCCACGCCTTACCCACTTCAGGGCTCTCGGGCAGAACCTTACCTTTCCCAGAAATATTTCTGTTCCTTTGGCCTTGACCTGTGTGACATACCTGGAAGTCTCAGTAAAATATTTTATTCTAAGACACATCTTCCTTAAGCCAATAACCCAGCTTAGACTCCTCTTTGTTAATTTTAAGGTATTCCAGTTCTCTATGTGTGGGAGGGTGGGTTTGCACGTGTACATGTGTAAAAAAAGATCAGAATTATGAATGACCTCCACATTCCTGAAAAAGTTTGGGAATGAAACTGACTATTGTAAAATGCATGTCGCTGGGAACAAATGGACTTTAAAATAATGCCTCTCCTTAGCTCGAAGACTTTCCTTAATCAGGGCCTAGATGACTTTTCCTACTGTCTGTGACATCCAGAAACCATCTCGACACTGCAGTCTGCACGCTAAGAGTAGGGCGCACACGTGTGCTCTACTGGATGACTAAGCTAGTTTTCAAAAAATTTGTGAGGTTGTTTCTTTTGAAAATTCATGTTGTGTCTATTTGTTAGTCCTCAACATAATCAGTTAGTGTAGTGCTTTCGAAGTTGTCTTTAAAGATCTCACATGTAATAATGTCCAACATTTGGAGCCGGGAAGCTGCACAACCAGAGATGGTGCCCGTGATCTATATGAAATTCCTTTGCCCCCTCCTTTTTCTCCCCTCTATTTTTAAATTTTTAAAAATGACAAATTATGATCATAAATATTTACGGGGCCCATCGTAAGGTTTCTATACGTATAATGTATATGGTGGTAACATCGGAGTAATTGGCATAGCCATCATTTCAAATATTTTCCACCTGTGTGTTGGGAACAGTTACCATCTTTCTAGTTATTTGAAACTACATAATACGTCATCAACTATAGTCACCTACAGAGCTGTAGAGCAAGTAGGACTCGTTCCTCCTTGTTAAAAATCAAACTTCTTTAGGGGACATCTGAGCATCTCAAACTGACACTGACTGAGGTTGTTTCAGGCTGATGTGTCTCCCTCGTTTGTTCAAAATGAGCTAAACGGTGTGACTTGTAACATAAAAAACTTCGTATGAATTTGTGTACAAGGCAACTCCCTCCACTCCATTTTTGTGTTTGTTTGTATGTTTTGTTTTGTGGGTAGGGGACATTTTACCTTATGTTAAAGTATAGGGTAACAATAAACTTAGTTTGCCTCAAAAACAGGCATTGAATTACTCTAAGAAAATTTTTAGTCATTAAAATCGAACATTTCCAGCTGGGCGCGGTGGCTCATACTGGCAATCTCAGCACTCTGGGAGGCCGAGGCAGGTGGATCCCTGGACCTCAGAAGTTCAAGACCAGCCTGAGCAAGAGTGAGACCCTGTCTCTACTAAAAATAGAAAAGTTAGCTGGGCATGCTGTCAGGTGCCTATGGTGCCTGTAGTCTCAGCTACTAGGGAGGCTGAGGCAGGAGGATCACTCAAGTCTAGACGTTTGAGGTTGCTGTGAGCTATGATGCTATGGCATTCTGCCCAAGGTGGCTGAGTAAGATTCTGTCTGAAAAAAGAAATTTCCTTCAGCCCCTTGAATTAAGTCCAGTTATCAAAGGCAAATCTGATATCTCAGGGGTCTGGTAAAAAGAGTGTGAGCCCTAATCCTAGACAAAAACTAATAATTTTGGAGAAATATTGGGCAGAAGATTCAGGAGAGAATGACCTCATCCAGGGACAAATATTTACAAGGTGACATCATCAAGCTGACAAGAACCCTGAAGGCAAAAGCCAGCAAAGGATAGTCAGGGCGTCAGCCTGCTGCATGGGGATGTTTGTGTGCTGCTGCTGTGATGTCGTGACAGGCATCCATCCTTGGTCACTGCGTACAGACCCAGGCTGTGGATAGGTCCTGATTTTTGGAGTTAAAATTGTTTTGAATCCTTGTTCTGCCACTCATGAGTCATGCGACTTTGGGTGAGGCAAGCTTTACTTTTTTTATGAAAAAAAAAGAAAATTCTCATAATTCATATTCTGAAAGGATTTTGTGAAAGTAAATTATAGAAATCCACTAACTACTAATTCTTCGTACAATAAGAATAATTTCCCCCTTTGGATGAAGGAGCTCAACCACAGCTTGAACTTTTACCTTAGAAAGGTAAACAATGTAACTTAATCATTTGTGCCCTCATATTCATCTGAAAAAAAATAAAAAAATTTTAAGTCCCCTAAGTGTTCAAAGTAATGGTAATGTAATATGTATTACATTTTAAATTTGAAAAATAAACAAAAAGATGTTTGTCCGCCATTAGTCTGTCTTCCTCAGAGAAGGTTCTGCTCATGTCTCTTGCCCAGTGATAGATGGGGATTATTTGTTCTTCTGTTGATTAATTTGAGTTCTCTGTAGATCCTACTAATTATCTTTGTCTGACTCATAATATGCAAATGTCTTGCCCCATTCTGAAGGTTGTCTGTTTGCTTTGATTGTTGTGTCCTTAGTTGTATAGAAACTTTCCAGTTTAATTAAGTCCCATTTGTTAATTTTTGTTGTTATTGCAATTGCCACAGAATACTTCTTCATAAAATCTTTCCTCAGGAAAACATCTTCAAGAGTTTTTCCTACACTTTCTTCTAGGATTTTAATCATTTCTGCCTTAGATCTAAATCTTTTATCCATCTTGAGTCAATGTTTGCAAGTGGGAGAAGTGTGGGTCCAGTTTCAGACTTTTACATGTGGCTCTCCAGTTCTCCCAGCACCATTTATTGAACAGGGATTCTTTTCCCCAGTGTACGCTTTTGTTGGGTTTATTTAAGATCAACATAAGATGGCTAAGATCTAAGATGGCTATAAGAGTCTGGTTTCATCTCATGGTTTTCTATTTGGTTCTAAATGTTTATAGCTAACAAACATACATTTATTGTCCCTAATCATCAGAGAAATGCAATTCCAAACCACTCTGAGACATCTCCTATCCCCAGTAAAATTAGTCCACATCACAAAATCCCAAAGTTGCAGATGCTGGCGTTGATGTGGAGAGAGGGGAACACTTTCACGCTGATGGTAGGACTGCAAACTAATACAGCTTCTTGGGAAAGAAGTATGGAGAATCCTCAAAGAACTGAAATTAGACCTCCTATTTGATCCTGCAATCACACTACTAGGCATCTACCCAGAAGAAAAAAATATCATTTTATCATAAGGACTTTTGCACTAGGTGGTTCATCAAAGCTCAATCTACAATCGCAAGATTGTGGAAACAACCTAAATGCCCATGAATTCAGGAATGGATTAATGAACTGTGGTATATGTACACCATGGAATCTTATTCAGCCATAAAAAGATAGGGACTTTACATCTTTTGTATTAACCTGGATGGAGTTGAAACATTCTTCTTAATAAAGCATCACAAGAATGGAAAAGCAAGTATCCAAGGTGCTCAATACTAATCTGAAGCCACTAGATGATCTAGCTAATGCATGCCCACAGGAGAAAAACTCGTTTCAATTCAAGTTGGGGGGAGGGGAACCTTAGGCAGGGGTAGAAGGAAAGAGGGTTTGGGGTGCTCCCACTGAATGGGCACAATGTAGGGGTATATGGCGTATCTTTTGGGTATAGGTTGTAGCTGCAAGAAGGACTCTACCTAATAAATTCAAATATTGCTATTTGGTCATTTGTGCCCTCACATTAACCTGAAATTTAAAAAAAAAAAAGGAAAAAATATTTCCAAAGCCCCACATGTCTAGAAACCCAATAGATGGCCTCTCTGTTGTTCTCAGAGAGTCTGTTTGAAAAGCACCCTCCTCCACGGCATGGCAAGCAACACACTCAGCCCTTTTTGCTGGTTTCAGATTTTAGTAGTGGGTGTTTTCTTAACTGTCTGATGTAGACTGGGACACTATTATTGCTGCTGCGTCCAGGGTGTTAATGTCATGGGCGGGGGTGGTGCACTGAAATTGCCCCTCTGTTTTTGGCAATCAGGAAAAATTTATTTCAAATATTAGGGAGAAGTGATTCAGGATTTTTCATTAGTTAATCTGGGAAAATTTTTTGTTGCATAACCCAGCACTGTAGTGAGAAGGATGGGTGATCAGTACGACTAGTTTTCAGGAATTACACGTAAGCTGTGTAGCCCGGAGAACGCTGAAGCTCTAGGCAGGGTAGATGAGGGCTCTGGAAAAATTAATTTGTGAACTCTGAGGAAGGCTCAGCTGTCAGCACAGTATTAGGAGAGTAAGCCTCCACTGGGGGCGTGGATGGAAGACCAACCACTTTTACTCTGGGGTGAAGAAAGTTTTCTTACCTCCATCCTGTCCTGCCCACCAGAACCCTTCAGAAATAAAATGAAGAATATTAGAAATTGGTGAACTTTGCTTTTCACTTTAATTCCAGGAGATACAATAAATGAAGAACTTGTGATTGACTTTGTAACCAGAACTGGGATTTACTCTCTGAGTGGTTTCCTCTGTATTACCTTTAAGGGAACATATTGAAATGCCAGATAATAATTTCTAGATTTTGTTCCACGTTGTAAAGCCCCTCACTGGATCTGTTCTCCTAAAGCTGGCCTGACATTTTCTATCTGGGGGGAAGTGGGTGAGAATGAGCATAACGGACAATAATTAACTGACACTAAAGTCTTCTCTGAGAGATATCTGGAGTTGTGATATCTCCGGGGTTAGACTTGTGTCCTGCTAACTCCTCCCTCCCTGGGAAACCTCGGCAGAACAGGTGTATAGTTCCTACTTCTATATTACATGCACTTTGATTGTTGAGAGATCCCTCTAAATCCTGATTTCTGTTGTCACCCATACTTCTAAAGGGACAAATTAACTTGAATTAATTTGAATAAGGAAGAATAATTATTCCTTGTAATTTTCTTTTTTTTTCCCAAGGTATATACACATTTTATTTTTAAAAAGTTTACAGTTTCATTATACACAACTATTAAGAGGTTATAGTCAGAAGAGGCATTTGTCCTGTTGACAGACGTGCCCACTAGATCATCACAATGCAAGGAAAAATGTGGGAAGGAGGAGATAGGGTGAGGAAAAAATAAGCGATAAAAAGCTTAGATTTCAATTAAGGGCTGGTAAGTCCCTTT
>CAUYON010056800.1:0-25604 GCA_963573935.1 Arctocebus calabarensis
CGCCTGTAGTCCCAGCTACTTGGGAGGCAGAGGCAGGAGACTCGCTTGAGCCCAGGAATTGGAGGTTGCTGTGAGCTGTGATGTCACCGCACTCTATCCAGGGTGACAGCTTGAGGCTCTGTCTCAAAAAAAAAAAAAAAAAAAATCCTGTAATCACAGTAGAACTTCTTTCAAAATTGGAATAAAAAAAAAAATTGGAGTCAATCCTCTCAAACTCTGCCACTGCTTTATCAAGTAAGTTTATGGAATATTCTAAATCCTTTCCTATCATTTCGATAATGTCCACAGCACCTCGTTGTCTGATAATTTTAATATCCCTCCCATGTCTTTTCTGGTGCTTACTTTGTCTCTTCAAATTTTGCTTTTGCCTTTTAGTATACGTCAGGATTTGAATATGTTCCCCGTAGTTCATATGTTGGAAACTTGATATCTGCTACAGTTTAGGTAGGGCTTGTATGTCCCCATCAAAGCTCATGTTGACACGTGGCCAGCAGTGTGACTGGGAAATGGGGCTTAGTGCGAGGGGGTTGAGTTATGAGGACAGATTCCTCATGAATGACATAGCCGTGCTCACGGTAGTGAGTTTTCACAGGAAAGGATTAGTTCCCCTGAGAGTGGGTTGTCATAAGTCAGGACACCCATCAGTTTCCCTCTCTGTGCACATGTCCACTTCCCATTTGACCTTCTCAAAGGTTATGATATAGCACAAAGTCCCTCACCAGAAGCCAGAGCCATGCCCTTGAACTTTTTATCCTATGGAACAATGAGCTAAATAAGCCTTTTTTTCTCTATAAATCACCCAGTGTCAGATATTTTTTTACACCAACATGAAATAGACTAAGACAATCCCCAGTGGAACAATAATTAGAGGTGGGGCCCTGAAGAGGTGATTAGGTCATGACAGCTCAGCCTCATGAAGGGATTAATGCCGTTATCACGGGAGTGGGCTCCTGATAAAGCAGTGGTTCTCAATCTTCCTAATGCCTCCTAATGTCACGACCCTTTAATACAGTTCTTCATGTTGTGGTGACACCCAACCATAAAATTATTTTTGTTGCTACTTCATAACTATAATTTTGTTACTATTATGAATTGTAATGTAAATATCTGATATGCAGGATGTATTTTCATTGTTACAAAGGGGTCACGACCAATAGGTTGAGAACCACTGTAAAAGGAATGAGTTTAGTTCTCTCCTTTCTTTCATTTATGCTTTTTTGCACTTCCACCATTTCTAGCAGGACAGAAAGATGGTCCTCACCAGATCTGGCCCACTGACCTTGGTCTTCCCAGCCTCTACGATCATGAGCCAAAGAAATTTCTGTTCATTATAAATTATCTGGTCTCAGGTATTCTGATATAGCAGCACAAAATAGGCTTGAACAATATGACTTGTAGTTATTTTTATAGCTGCACATGGTGTACTGGGTAAAAGGAACTGCTATAAATAGGCCTTTAGTAATGTAAGTTGTGGGGTGGGGGAAGCTTATATAATTGTATGATTAGGTTGCAATCTATTTCCCTGGACTGCGATCGTCACAGATGTTTCTCAGCCCCTTCCGTTCCAGGTGAGATAAACTGGCTGTGGTGTACAGGGCTGGGTATGTCACTTCTCCCGGGTCAGTTAGACTCTGACAAAACCCTGTCAGGTTAGGCTCTGGTTAACGTTTCTCCTGAGAGCAGACAGTGTTAAGAACAGAGCGCTCTGGGGTTTATCAAAATGATTCCTTTTCCTTCCCCCTTCCAGGAGCATGATGGGATTTTTTCCCAATATTTAGTCTGATACCCTGTTTGGGGTTTTGATGGTACAACTCAAACAAGCCTGGTAGTCCCCTTTATGACTAGGTCTTCCAGAGTTCTTGCCTCTTAGGCTTGTCCACACACAGCTTCCAGCAGTTTACCAACTACAGTTTAGGTTTTCCTCCCTCAGCACTGGTTTCCATGGAGGTTTCTGCTCCAGTATACTGTGATTCTCTGCACCTGCCTGTCTGTCTCTCCAGGTTGAGGGGTGGCAGTTTGCCCCGTGATCTCACTTCTCTTATGAACCCAAGAAGAGTTGTTGATTTTTTAGTTTGTTCAGCTTTCCACTTGTCAGAACAGAGTGGAACTTCCAAGCTATTTACACGTGAAATTGGAAACTAGAGGTGTTTTTTTCTGTGTATGTGTGTGTTAAAATATAAAAGTTTTAATGTTTTTCCTTTTTCTCAAATAATTTGGATCACCCAAGGTTAGCCCCAGCACTGGCAAACTCAGGCACCTGACCCACTCCTTGGACATATCGCTTTGCTCTATTTTCTTTTACTCCTGGTTATATTACCCATACTTCCCTCAGGATGCTAGCAAGGGGGTCTCATGAAACAATTTCTTAGGGGCTTAACTTAAGCCTGCTTCTAGAAGGCTACTCTTATCCAGAGGAGGGCAAGCAGCAATACCTTATTCCATTTCAGGTGGGTTACATATAATTTTCATTCTAGATACTGGGCTTTGTTTACCTGCTGTGTTACCTCAAATACAAAGGAAAGGCCATTATTATTGTGTATGGAGAAGAGTCTATGACCATCTCATTGACTCACAAGATCATTGAGTTTACTATGTCCAGTTCCCGATTGGGGTTCCCTTAAAGAAGTTCATGGGCAACCACAGGACCCTGTGGAGCATATCCAAGCGCAGACGGCAGCAAGCAAGGTTTCTCCTGACAGACACCACCATGGAGCAGCCAGATTGGTGATTTCTTGAGAAGGAGCTGCTTAGCTGCCTCTGCAGCTCCCCCCCATCCCATGGCATCCATCACTGGCATGCCATTCTTTATCTGCCCAACCTCTTTCTCTGGGATGCTAATGCCGGTTATCCTGTTATCCTTGGAGGCTTGTTCCTGCTCTGTGCTGGTATTAAAGATACAGGAAGTCAGAGAAGGCCCTGTTTCAGGCCAGCAGCTCTTGAGAGGAGCCCATTTTGAAAGCTCAGACATTCTTTCCATTCTGGTAGGACAAACCTCTACCCAGCTTGAAAAGATATCTGCCAATATAAGCATAGGCATACAAGTGAAACTGTCAATCATCGGAAGGCTGGATGCCCACCTGCTGGGCTCCCTTTGGAGCAGGTCACCTTTCTGTCCCTGGACTGCCCCAAGCATATAAACAGTTAGCTATAAATGGAGTGCTCTCAAATGAGGTCCCACCAAGTCCATCAAGGCATCATAAGAGGTTGAACCAAAGCTTTGGGTAGAAGACAAAATTATGAAAATTCTGCCTCTGTTTAGCTGTGTCATCTGAAATGTCAGATGACATTAGTTTTAATGGGGATCAATGTATAGCCCTGGGGAACAGGTCACCTTTAGTGGTCTCAGTAGCTCTGCTAACAGCCTGCTTTCTAGGGTCCAGATAAGTGGCTACATATTTGTCCCTTAAAGGGCTCTATATGCGATATTTCTTATTAGTCCATCTGTTTATAAATGTGTCTAATTGTAGGTTCTGCAAGTCCCCTGCTGGGCTTTCACCTAGGGGGGCAGGAGAGCCCTTTGAAACCCCTGAGGCAACACAATCCAGCGGAGCCACAAGGCCACCACAGTCCCAGGATCCTGCCGCTCAAATGCGACTGGGTATCATTCATAGTCATCTCTCCAATGTCTTTAGTGGTGTGTCAATTCAGCACATGTGCATACTCATTGGTATGGGGAATTTAAATTTTCCCAAGGTCCCATCAGACTATATGGCCATACTTACTCTGCGGAGCTTTCTTCTTGCCAATGTTTTAAGGATGTGCGGGTCTATTGAGACCTAAACTTTAAAGTGAACTTCTCCACAAGGGCGGTCTTCTGCACGCGTCACCAGGCTCTGGGATGTGTAAGGAGAGAACTTACATGGTAATATAGGTAGTGATATAGGAAATTTCCCAAAACAAATGACTTAAAATATCATAGTTAAAGTCCCACTCAATGGCTACTTCTTTGCATACTCCAATATTTACATTGGCCAAGCAGTATTACAATAGTATATCTTTCTATAGACATAGGTTCATGCCTATAAGCTGACCATTCAGCAGAAAGTTTTCCTGAGGGACTTTCAGATGGAACAGAACAGAGCCCCATGTTGAAATAATACTCATAAAAAACTAAATACAGACAATACAGGGAATCCCCAACAACATAAAATGACCAAATAGGAACTAAATTCTTCTAATCAAAGGGGAGAAAATGAGGCTTCCCCCTTTGATTCTCTCCTTATATGACAACAAAACTTACCAATAGAAAATAGAGAAAATTTCTCAACAAGAAATGCCACAACTGATCAGTAGTGAGATCTCACCTGTGAATAGCCACTGCACTCCAGCCTGGGCAACATAGTGAGACCCCATCTCAAAAAAAAAAAAAGAAAGAAAGAAAGATAAAAGAATGATGGCCTGGTTTTGTATACAGTTCTGTGTTGGTTTCAAGGCATTAATCTTATCTGGTTCCTCACAATCACCCTTAAAGTAGGTTCACAAATGACAAAACTGAGGCCCAAAAAGTGTCACCTGTGTAGGATAACAAAATTGGAAAACAGTTAACTAGTTTCCAGTTCTTTATGCTTTGTATGATATTTTCACTAATCTTTAAAAGCCTCACCTATTATAAAGTATAGTGTTTAATTTTTTTACTCATCAGGTTTGATAAATAATTTTTTCCATCCTTACTGTGGACAAGATGTTCTTTTCACACTTGTATCTGCACAATGGAGAGAAGAATAGGTTTTATTGTTTATTCCATAAGGTTGTGTTGATCTCTGCCCCGGAAAGGAGGAGATTTTGGAAGGAAGAGTAGACAAAGAATATGTCTGGTTCCAAACATTCTCTGAGTTCAGGGAAACAGCCATTTTAATTGTTGCCTATACTGTTGACATAGCTGATGGATAATAACGCATCATATCCAGTCCTCAAAAAATCAAGCAGTCCATTCATTGACTAAAACAATAAATCCTTCTTGAAAAATCCACATGCTGAGAAATCCCAATGGCGAATTTGAGCATCCCAGCTGGTTCAAGCTGAAATTTTTAGTGTGCAATTTGCATTTGAGTTCATGCTCCAATGCACTCAAATTTCAATATTATTCAATTTCCTGAGGAACCCAGGTATGAGCAATCTTAATAAACAATATGTTCCTCCACTTCCTACATGAGTGTTTTAGGTTATTGCTCTATTTTCTTTTTGCTGTAGTCTTAGATCATCAAAGGATAATTTATATATAAAGTAACTGATAACCTCTTCTTCAACCCACTTTAAAATGAAACCTGTTTGGAACAATCTTTGTTAATTTCCCTTTTAATTTGTGTGCTTTTTTTATTGTGTATTTTATTCCTTTTTTGCTTATGTGGCAAAGGGACTGAATGCTGATGACTAAAAGTTTGAATATCTTCCAGGCATTTATTTTTATTTTGTTTTTTTTTTTTAATTTTTATTAAATCATAGCCGTGTACATTGGTGCAATCATGGGGCACAATGTGCTGACATCATATACAATCTGGAATATTTTTATCAAACTGTTTAACATAGCCTCCATGGCATTTTCTTAGTTATTGTATGAAGACATTTGTATTCTGCATTTAGTAAGTTTCACCTGTAACCTTCTAAGATGCACCGTAGGTGTGTTCCCAGGCATTTATTTTGAGACAAATTCTCAGTCTCACATCTGCCCACACCCCCATCCTGCTCCTCCTCCCCACAGAGTGACTGACACTCTTTCTCCCTTGTGAGGGGGAAGGGTGGTAGTTCTTTTGAGAATCTCTGTGAACTTAAATTTGGATAGAAAGTTTCTGAGGAGACATAGATAAGGCCTAGGGAGTTTATTAAGGATAATAAAAATTTGTTGCTTTACTATTTTTTAAAATGAAATATTTGCAAAATACTTCCTTGCTGTTCTATCATTTGATTTGCCTCTATCTTGAATTTTCCCTAATCATCAATCTATGCAATGTTCTTGCCCTTGGATGGCATGAAGTATTTTATTTAAATGAGTTTTCCTGGTCTAAACATTTGCCTTTTAAGAAATTGGAAGATGCATCTCACTGGAGTTCCCTATTCTTTCTTTGTATCCCACTTCGCATTTGGGTGTCCAGATGTTTAGTGTAAGACCTTCCTGCTGTGTACTTAATAGTAAAATAATAATGGCACTTTTTCAGCAGTCCTCAGAGTGTAGGTAAAATGATATTATATATTTCTTATTTTTTTTTGTTGTTGGGGATTCATTGAGGGTACAAGAATATTTCTTATTTTTTAAAAGTACCCTCTGGCAACCCAAGATATGTAATTGAGGCAAAGATACCAATCAGTGGAGATTGATTAAGCTAAAGTTTGAGGATTCGCCTGGGAAAAACACAAGCCACAGACAAATCTGTGATTTTTTTTTGAAGCAAGTTTTGGGAGCTCAGTTTTTAAGGGGGACAGGGTATACATACATACAAACAAAAGAAAAAGAGGAGAGGAGTAGGAAGGAGACAAATGTTTACCTACTTGTGAGGCCCAGGAAATCTATATTTTACATGAGATAATCAAGGAAGCATTAATTGTGTAGCTGTCCCAGGGTAGGTGGAAGAATGTTTGCTGTTGTGTTGTCTCTGTTCTGCACCTGGGAAGACAGGCTTGTAATCACCATTAATAATGTGGAATTAAACAGATGCTAGTTTTAGAAGTCGGACTTAATCTGCAAACCCAAAGTTACAATTTGCATGCCCATTCTTATGAGAGACCAGCAAAGAATGTCCTTGTGAATTATCTGTGGACGCAGTCTTTCCTAGATGCCTGAGGTCTTTCACTTTTTTGTGGGGATCTGACTGGTGTGTAATGCAGGTAGCGCTTTCTATTTGCAAGGAAATATTGCATAACTCAGCGTCCAGGCATGACCTTCCCTGTGCATAAGGAGTTGGGGATCAGGGGCACTGGCTCTGGGATTTTATTTTCCTTTACACCTGTTGATTTTGTTACTTCTCTGTAGTTCTACTTTAGACATAAAAACTCCTACAGTTATTTTATATCCCAACAATTTCTACCTTCTCAAAATTATTATTTCTCTTGTATGTATTATGACACACATTCTAGTACTCCCTTATATACAATGTTATTATTATTATTCTATAGAATTTTTTTTAAGTAAAGAAAAGGGTAGACTTTAATCTTTATTTACAGGATACTTTAAGGTATGGAATTTCATATAGAAATAAGAAACCCTTTCAGAGGACAGGCTCCATATAGTATGTACAGTTTGGAACTGTTTGAGTATAGTTTTGTTGTAAAAAGTGCTACATTAACAAACCACATTTAAAGAGAGTTCTTAGTAGAGAAATGGTAAGACAAACTTATACAAAATATAGCACATAACACCTTTGTGCCTCAGCTATACAATCTAAAAGTTTAAAGTCCCAGGTTTCCCATCCTGAACTTGGAAAGTATAGCCTTCAGAGCTAGTTTCTGGTACTACACTTTGATCCTCTTCTTCCTCTACAGAGAAATACTTCTCAATCAAGTTTAATGAAGTCTTGTATACAGATTCATTTTCATGGTTTTATAGAGCTTCGATTTTGTCTAAACCTCCACATTCTTCAATCATTATACAAAGTTTGTCAGTTTCACCTAGCTTCTCAGCAGCCTGAAAGATATTTGAAATGGCATCCCAAACAACCAGAATAATTTTGGCATCTTTCGCAGTTAAGAGGTTCATCAATGGTTCCATTATGCCACAATGAATGAAGCGAACAATCTGTTCAACTGTTCCACCGCTTGTACAGTTGGTCACAGCCCACGAGGCTTCCTTTTGTGACTTAAAATCTTAGAGAGAACAGCAACAAGTAATGGGCCTAGTCCATGATTCACAACTTGCTGTGTCTGGTCCTGACGGCCAACTGTGATGTTTGACATTGTCCATGTGGCTTCCTTTTGAATGTTAGTTTTGGGGTTAGTCAGCAGGTTGGGAAAGACAGTAAGTGCTTCAGCATCAATTACAACCTGACTCTGTCCATCTGTGCAGTGACTTTTTTCCCCTATGGCTCTTAGCACAGGAGTCACAATTGGTAATTCAGTAGCTCCCAGAAGCTTCACAAGTTAGGACATGACTCCTGTTTTCACCACCATTTCAATCTGTTCATTTAGGAAATACCCCAGCAGGTATCAGCTAATACCTCTGGGTCATCGTGATGCAGGAAACTCACTGAAGTAGCAAGAATCTGCTCCATAGCACCTAATGGGGGTGTAGGACTCTTGCAGTGACAAAAGCTTGAAAGTGTCCAGGTAGGATTACGTAAGTAACCACATGGTAAAGTTGACATATCAGGAAGAGCTAGAAGAGCCAACAGTGGGTCGCCTGCGCCACACTTGATAACCCAGTCTCAGAAAACTGAACACCACCTGCAGTGTTTACCGGAGCACACACAGCTTGTTCACTGATATGAGCATGGGGAGACATCAACAGAGAAATGAATGCTGGGATAGCACCTCCAGCTACCACAGTCTGGGTCTGTTCTGATGTCCCAGAAGCAAGTTAGTTAGTGCCCAAAGAGATTCAGACTGAATGGGACGGCAATTGGTTCTGTCCAAGAAGGACACAAATTCTGGGATCAAACCAGCCCAGATTATGCTGTCAATGGGAGGCTGTTTTTGTCTAGAAAGTAGTTTCCTGGCAGCTTGAGTAGCTTGGAGTTGCTTTTCCCTATTGGTGCTATTTATACCTTTTACTACGTCATTCACAGATCAATTTACAGTACCCTGGTTGTTGCGTTTTTCCTGCAGTGGAGAAGGAACTGAGCTTACATTTCTCCTTTTCAGCATCTGGTCATCTTTCTTATCTTTCCTCAACTCCACATTAACTTCTATTCAGCGTCACCTCATTTCTGTACTGTCTTCTCCCTTGTTCTTGAACTTAAGTCGGGCAACTCGTGAATTAGCATTCTTGTTAGTGGACATAGTTCTGAGACAAAAGGAGAAAGCTGCACAGCTAGCTCAAGCTTTCACAGGAGGCGGCGCAGGACTCAGAGGCTCTGGGAGAGCTGCCCTGGAAACACATACCCCAGCTCAGCCAGAACACGGTGTTTTATGGAATCTTTTTAAAGCACACTCCATCTTCTAATATGCTGTGAAAAAAGGACTGTATAGTCTCTTTACTCTGAAAGTCTTATCCACTAACACAGAACAAATCTTAATAAATTATTCAAGACCCAATTTGCTCTGTAATTCCTCTGCATTGGAATGTGTGAAGGTATGGGCAGGGTCAATTCATATTAATCTATTTAAGTAAACAAGAAGCAGTCAATTATAATCAGTTTCTGAAAACTGTATACTATTTCCTTCAAAAAAGAACTTTGTCCTGATGCATGAAATAGTGTGATGCACTGTAGTATCAAAGCATAGGAATTTTTGGTTAAGGACAAGGTGGCAATAAGTAAAGTTTTGTAATCTAGATATTTTACATTTTACAGTGTTCTACATTTTTCAAAAATGTTTTCATATATCTGTTGAAAGTCGACACAAAGCATACTTTAATGTTATAACATTATTTAATAATGAATATTAGGTTTTACTTGGAATTCTTTGACAGACTGTATAGAATGGTGGAAATATTAAAATCTGAATGCCTGGGGTCGATTCCTGGTTTCACCGCTTGCAACCTGTGTGAACTTTCTCAAGTTACTGAACATCTCTGTGTCTCATTTTCCTTATCTGTAAAATAGGAATGATTATACAAATTAGTTGTAATAAATTAATTAATTAATACATATAACACATTTATAGTCTCTCTAGAACTTAATTAGCACTAAATACGTGTCTGCTTTTATTATTATTTGGGAGAAATTTCAACTTGTTATGATTTCTAGTTGAATTAAAACTTATTACCTCAACTTTGTATAAAAAAATGGATCAACTGTAGTTGATAAAATAGTTTGTTTTTACAACTACAGTGCAAGAAACATAAGTATAACCGCAGTGTTTTAAACTTCTCTCCTTCACCATCCACATAGCACATTCATTGTTACATGCTCAATAAATGCCTGCTATTGTCAGTTAACTATACAATTTTATTGGAATGTGTTCAAATTTGGCATCTTTTAAATTTTTCTTTCGTTAGCTTAAGTGTCCTGGGAAAATTTTTTTCTTTTGGTTAATTGAAACAAATAGCCAGCAATTTAATATATATACATATATATTAATATATTCCTATAATCCCATTCTTCAGAGCTTTCTTACCTGCCATATAAGCATATTTACATATCCATATACACGCATTAAAAGAACTTCTCATAAAGCTGGGATGTGCCATCATAAAGAGCTTCTATTGTGTTCTTTCTCTTAATACATCACATACATCTTACTTGCTTAACACATGTAGATTTAGCCTTATTCTTTCCTTCTTGTTTTTTTGCAAAAGTTCAGAAGTATGCAAACACATATACTATGCACAATTACATATGTAGTGAACACCCAAAATCCACTACTCAGGTTAAGAACAACATTGCTAGTGGGTCAAAATCCTATTTTAATGGCTACAATAGTGTTCTGGTTTATGTCTACACCTTCATTCACTTCATATTCACTTACCAATAGATATTTAAGTTGTCCCTAAATGTTTTGCAGTTACTAAATAATATAATCAAGAATTTCTATTTTACTTTTACATTGTCATGTCACTGTTTCTGTATGGTAGATTTCTAGAAGTGGATTACTGGGTCACAGGAGGTATACTTTTCAAATTTCGGAGAAAGCTACATTATCCTCCAAACGATTATACAAGTTTATACTCCCAACAACAATATAATAGTGTTTTATTTCCCCATGCTCAGCACCAAACCAATAGTTGTTGCCAACCATTTTAATTTTTCTAACCTGATAAGAAAAAATATCACATTTATGTCATTTATATTTCTTAGCTGGTAAAGTTTAGCATCATTTCATATTTATTATGTCTTTGGACTTCAGTGGTGAATTGCCATTCATACCCCAAACCCACTCTACTATTTATTTATATTTCCTTACTAATTTATAGGATTTCTTTATAAAACCAATATATCTACATATAAATCCTTTGTTTATTATGAGCCACCACAATTTTCTTCTGTGTGTATATGATTTTAAAGTTTTTATAATATCATTGAATACATGAAGGCATAGATGCTGTTAGGGTCAAGAATGGATTTTTGATAAACTATTTTTTCACACATTTCCTCACAGTATTTTAACCTCTCACAAAAGTACATGAGTTATTGAATCTAAAATTGTATTCATTGGGCCAGGTGCAGTGGCTTATACCTGTAATCCCAGCACTCTGTGAGACTGAAGCAGGTGGAATGCCTGAGCTCAGGAGTTTGAGACCAGCCTAAGCAAGAGTAAGACCCTATGTCTACTAAAACAATAGATAAATTAGCTGGGTATTGTGGTGGGCACCTGTAGTTCTAGCTACTTGGGAGGCTGAGGCAAAAGGATTGCTTGAGCCTGAGAGCTTGAGGTTATTGTGAGCTATAATGCCATGACACTCTATCAAGGATGACAAAATGAGACTCTGTCTCAATAATAATAATAATAATAATAATTGTATCTGTCATTTTGGTTTCCTTTGGTGAATATGCACCTGCATACTAAGTCACTTGTACTTAATTCTTGTTATTCTCATGGACAGAGGGTATTAACTTGCTAAAAATCTTGGAGACTATTTTAGAGGTATGTATCTACTTTTCCAAAGAGGCAATTTATTGCCACATCAAATGAATCATTATATAGAAGCTACCTGTTCTTCAGTAAAAGTACAATTACATTTTTAGAGTTAAATGTGTTCTCAAGACTTTACATCACTTTTCTTAACAAAGGTTCTTTTTTAATTATTATTAAATCATAGCTGTGTACATTAATGCAATCATGGGGTACAATGTGCTGGTTTTATATATAATTTGAAATATTTTCATCGATCTGGTTAACATAGTCTTCATGGCATTTTCTTAGTTATTGTGTTCAGACATTTATATTCTGCATTTAGTAAGTTTCACCTGTACCCTTGTAAGATGCACCGTAGGTGTGATCCCACCAGTCACCTTCCCTCCGCCCTTCTTCCCGCCCCCGCCCCTTTCTCCATATTCTTGTGCTGTGATTGGGTTATAACTTTTGTACAGAGAACTCAAACTATTAGCAAGAAAAGAACAAGTGATCCCATCTCAGGGTGGGCAAGGGACTTGAAGAGAAACTTCTCTGAAGAAGACAGGCGGACGACCTTCAGACACATGAAAAAATGCTCACCATCTTTAATCATCAGAGAAATGCCAATCAAAACTGCTTTGAGATATCATCTAACTCCAGTAAAATTAGCCCACATCACAAAAATCCCCAAACCAGAGATGTTGGAGTGGATGTGGAGAAAAGGGAACACTTCTATGCTGCTGGTGGGAATCCAAACTAATATGTTCCTTTTGGAAAGACATTTGGAAAATACTTAGAGATTTAAAAATAGACCTGCCGTTAGATCCTATAATTCCTCTACTCGGTATATAGCCAGAAGACCAAAAATCACATTATAACAGAGATATTTGTATCAGAATGTTTATTATAGCCCAATTCATAATTGCTAAGTCATAGAAAAAGCCCAAGTGCCCATCAGCCCATGAATGGGAAATGTTTTTAATGCAGAGTTAACTAGGAACAGTTAAGAGCGCCTGACCTAAGTTCTAGCAAATGTCTTAAAAAAAAAACATGTCTAGCAAATGTGTTTAAAACAAGTCTGTTTTTGAGATGGGGAGGTCTGCAAAGCCTTTGCCCATTGTTTAAAGCACGTTTTAAGGCAGGTTGGGCATTGTGGCTCGTGCCTGTAATGCCAGAACTATGGGAGACCAAAGTGGGAGGATCGCTTGAACTCAGGAGCTAGAGACCAGCCTGAGCAAGAGGGAGACCTCTGTCTCTTTAAACAAAAAAAAAGAAGAAAAATTAGCAGGGTGTTGTGGTGGGCAGCAGTAATCCCAGCTACTTGGAGGCATTACTGTTGGTTGAGGCAGGAGGATCGGTTGAACTGGGGAGTTGGAGGTTGCTGTGAGCTCAGCTAAATCCATGGCATGCTAGCCTGGGACAACAGAGTCAGACTCCATCTCAAAAAACAAACAAAGAAAAACTTTTTTTTTTTTGTGGGGCTGGGTTTGAACCTGCAGCCTCTGGCATATGGGGCTGGTGCCCTACTCCTTTGAGCCACAGGTGCCATCCAACAAAAATGTGTTTTTAAAACTAGGAGAAGCAACCGTTCATTGGGGATGTGAAATCGATTTAAAGGGCCTTGAGGAACGGACCCCAAATTGAAATAAAATAGAAAATAGTGGAGTACATCTCATGTGTGAAGTGTGGTCTGAGCAATGTTTCAGTTGTAAGTTTGTGTGTTTAAGTCAGGGGTTCTCAAAGTCCCCAATGCCGTGATGTATTTTTATTGTTACAAATGGGTCACGACCCACAGGTTGAGAATCTCTGGTTTAAGTACGTCTGCACATATGTAAATATACTTTGAGTCACGAGTGAAAGTTGTTTCTTATTATAAACTTCGATAAATAAAGTTTGAAAAAGCCTGGTTTGATGTATAGCTTCTGGGGGAAAAGCGGCCTGCCTTGCCCAGCCCTTTCATGTTTAAGGTTTTTTTTTTTTAACAGCCCGTGGGATCCTTGGATCCTCTTTCCTTGGATACATGCAATTACTTAAATCAATAAATAATTACTATATTGAAACTCTTTTTTAAACTTTATTTTTATTTATTTATTTATTTTTTATTACTTCATAGCTGTGTACATTGGTGCAATCATGGGGTACAATGTGCTGGCTTCATATACAATCTGAAATGTTTTCATCCAACTGTTCAACTAAACTTTATTTTTAAAATCATTTACTGAGAGTGCAAAAAATGTATGCACGTTTTAAGCTGGGGAAGAATTTGTATTAAATGTGTAGTACTCAAGTCATGCTTGATTTCTGCAATTAGGAGAGAGACAAGATAAGTCTACAAGGTAACAAACGTTACCAGCATTTACCGAGTGTTACAGTTTCGATACAGATTTTTCCTTTCTTTAAGTGTATGTACCTTTTTGTAGCACCCTCTGTATGTTTGTGGTACAACATTATGCTTTGATGTATGGATACTTTGTAGCTTGGCGAAACCAAGCTATTTTGCACATGCATCATCTTTTCTTTTTCTTTGAGTCGGCTCCCTTAGAGAGTTTCAAATATGTAGTAGTTTCTCCTGCTGTTAACGATAGTCACAGGTGGATAGTAGATCCCTGGGGCTTATTTCACCTTTGTTTCGTTTGACCAACGCCTCTCCCACGGCCCTGCTCTCCAGCCCCGCGTTGCCGTCATTTCTCTGTGTTTGTTTTTTTGGCTCTTTTACACGGCACATGTAAGTGTCATCATATGGGACTTGTCTTTCTGTACCCGGCTTTTTTCACTTGACTTAATGTCGTCCAGGTTCACCCTTGTTGTCACAAGCGACAGGATTTCCTTCCTTTTTTAAAGGACATATACCGCATTTCTTTATCCATTCGTCCATCTGTGCGCACTTGGGTTGTTCCCTTGCTTCGGCTGTTGGGAGTACCACTGCAGTGAACTTGGAGGCGCAGGCATCTCTTCAGCATGCTGACTTCATTCCCTTGGAGATACACCCAGTAGTGGGATTGCTGGATTAGATGTGGGTTTGGAAACACCTGTTGAGGAGCCTCATTGCGGTGTTCTATAATGGCTGTACTAATTTATGTACCCATCAGGAGTATACAAATGTTCCCTTTTCTTGGCAGCCCACCCAAGGCTTGTTATCTTTTGTCCTTTTGATAATAGCCATTCCAACAAGCGTGAGGTGCCATCTCATTGTGATATAGATGTGCATTTCCCTGATGATTGATGATTAAGCTTTCCCTCAGACACCTGTCGACCGTTTGTAGATCTTGTTTTGAGAAATGTCTATTCATGTCTTCTGCCCCTATTTTAATGTGGTTATTTGTGTTCTCACTATTCAGTATTTTACATTTCTTATATATTTTGGATATTAGCCAGCTGTGTAGTTTATACAGTTTTCTCCCTTTCTACAGGTTATCTCTCCACTATGCTGACTCTCTCCCTGGCCATGCAGAAGCTTTTTAGTTTTACATAATCCCATTTGTCAATTTGTGCTTCTGTTACCTGTGCTTTTAGGGTAATATTTAAAAAAATCTTTGCCCAGACCAATGTCTTGTAGCTTTCTCCCCCCCCCCCCTTTTTTTCACTTCTAGCAATTTTTACAGTTCAGGTCTGACATTTAAGTCTTCCATCTATTTTGAGTTAATTTTTGCATATGGTGTGGGATGAGGGTCTAATTTTATTCTTCTGCATGTAGATATCCTGTTTTCCTAAGACAATTTATTTAAAACACCATCCTTTCCTCATTGTGAGTTCTCAGGATCTTTGTTACAAATCAGTTGACCATGAATATGTCCACTGGATCTCTGTTCTGTTCCATTGGCCTATGTGTTCTTTTCATGTGTGTACCATGCTGTTTTCATTACTACAGCTTTGTAGTAGGTTTTGATATCAGGTAGAGTGATATCTCCAACTTTATTCTTTTTGTTCAAGACTGCTGCAGATGTTGGGGTCTTTTGTGGTTTCATGAGAATTGTAGGACTTTTTGTCTATTGCTGTGAAATGTGTCATTGGGGTTTTGATAGGGATTACCTTGATTCAGTAGATCAGTTTGAGTAGTACATATATTTTAATAGTATTAATTTTTCTCATCCATGAACATGGGATATCTTTTCATTTATTTGTGCCTTCAGTTTCTTTTATCAATATTTTATAGTTTTAATTATAACAAATCTTTTACCTCGTTGGTTAAATTTATTCCTACATCTTGTATTTTTTGGCAGCAATTTTAAATGGTATTGTTCTCTTGATTTATTTTTAGGAGTTCATATTAGTGTGTATACATGCTTTTTGTATGTTGGATTTTTTATCCTTCAACTTTATCAGGTTCATTTATTAGTTGTAACAGATTTTTTGGTGGAATCTTTAGGGTTTTTTGAATGTGAGATCAAGTTGTCTGAAACAGAGACGATTTAACTTCTTTATTTTCTGTTTGGAAGCCTTTGTTACCTTACCTTGCCTAGTTTTTCTGGCTATGACTTGCAATTCTATGTTGAATAGAAGTGGGGAGAATGGACATTTTGTCTTTTTCCTGATTTTAGAGGCAAAACTTCCAGCTCTTTACCACTGAGTATGATGCTAGCCATGGGCTTATTAGACATCACCTTTATTGCGCTGAGGACATTTTTTTCTATACCTAATTTGTTGAGATTTTGAAAGGATATTGAATTTTGTCAAATGCCTTTTCTGTATCTAGTGAGTTGATGTTATGGTTTTATCCTTCATTTTGATAATGTGGTGTATTAATTTATTGAATTATGTTGAATAATCTTTGCATCTAAGGAGTAAACATAATTTGGTCATGGTGAATTATCCTTCTAATGTGCTGTTGAGTTTGGTTTGTAAGTGTTTTATTATGTATTTTTTCATTTATGGTCATCAGGTATATTAGCCTGTAATTATCTTTTCTTACGGTGTCATTGTTTGGCCTCATGATATTTTTTTTTTGGAAGAGTTTGAGGAGGACTGAATTAGATTTTCTTTCAGTGTTTGGTGGAATTAAGCAGTGAAGCCTTCAGGTTTGTCAGGCTTTTCTTTGATGGGAGATTTTTTTATTACTGATTCAATCTCGTTATTTGTCATTGGTCTGTTCATATTTTCTCTTTTTTACAACTTCATCTTCATAGGTTGTTTACATGTAGGATTTTATTCATTTCTTTTAGATTAGCTAGTTTCTTGGCATATAATTGTTCGTAGTAGTCACTTACGATCTTTTGTGTTTCTGTGATACCAATTTTTGGTTGCAGCCATTGTTGTTTGGCGGCCCCGGGCTGGATTCGAACCCGCCAGCCCAGGTGTGTGTGGCTGGCGCCTTAGCTGCTTGAACCACAGGTGCTGAGCCTGTGATGTCAACTTTAATGTCTCCTTTTCATTTCTGATCTTATTTGGTTGAGGCAACTTTCAATGTTTTTTGTCTAGTTAAAGGTCTGTCAATTTTATTTATCTTTTCAACAAACCAACTCACACTTTTACTGATCTTTTAAAAATTGTTCTTCTAGTCTCTATTACTTTTTTCTGTTCTGATCTTTATTGTTTCCTTCCTTTTCCTACTTTGGGCTTAGTTTGCTTTTTTTTATAGCTTGCTGAGGTGTAAAATTGGCTTTTTTACTTGAAACCTTCTTTTTGATGTAGACATTGACTGCTATAAACTTCCTTCTTAGAACTGCTTTTGTGCATCTCACACATTTGGTATTTTCTACTTCTGTTTTCATTTATGATACTTTAAAAATCCTCTTTGAATTTCCTTTTTGACTCCGTGGTTGTTTAGGAGTGTATTGTTTAGTTACCACACATTTGAATTTTCTGAAATTCCTTCTTTTATACCACCGTGGTGAGAAAAGATACTGGATATGATTTTAGTTCTCTTAAATTTGTTAGTTCTTGTTTTGTGGCCTGAGATTTGATCCGCCATGCAGAATGTTGTTTGTGCACTGGAGAAGGATGTGTATTTTGCTGCCATTGGAGGGAATGTTCTGTATGTTTCTCAGATCTATTTTGTCTAAAGTGTAGTTCAATGTTTCTTTATTGATTTTCTGTCTGAGTGATTATATTGAAATGATTATATGCGTGGTAGACATGTAATTTATAATCGTAAGTAATACATCATCCATGTGAAAAACAAAAATAGCATATATTGAATATTTAGAAACACATTGTGTAGTGAATTTTGATACCACTTATATAAAGAGAGATCTCTGCAATAGTTCAATTGTTTATTCATGTAGTCAATCAGTAAATTAGCATTTACCATGTGCCAGGCGCTGTGCCCTGCAGTGGGGATCAAATGTTGGCAAAAACCTTCATGGGCTTTATCTTCATAGAGCTTACAATCCAGAATTAGTTAAGTCACGAAACAAGCGGGTATAAAACTGCAATTGTGATAATGGCTGTCAGGAAGAGGTATATTATATAAAAAATTATAGAACATGGATGCATCCTAAGTCATGGTTAAGGAAGGATTTTCCAGGGTCATGACAATTACCTTAAGGTCTAAATAAATGTAGGCGTCAATCAGGGGAAAGGAAAGGAATGACGATTCTGCAGAGAGGATGGTAAGTAAAAAAGTCCTTAGAGTGGGGAGTCCTCGGTGCATCCAAGGATGTGAGAAGAGACAGTCTCTAATATTGTAGGCAAGGGTCTGAGGCGTGAGAGTGAAGGGTGGACAGACTTTGAAGTTATTACAAGCCATGGATAGGTTTCAGGTGCCCTGATAGCCAAGATAAATGATAAAAGGATTTTAGAGAAGGGGGGAAATATGATCCTGTTAGAAAAAAAGAGCACTTTGGTATCAGTGTGGAAAGTCCACTGGAGGAATCGTAGAGAGGGTCCGTGCAAACCAGTTAGGTAGCTGTGAGAGTGGTCTAAGGGAGAGATGATGGAAGGGTGGGGTTGGGTGACAATCACGGAGATGGAGAGAACTGGAGATATCCGAAGGAGTTTTAGAAGTAAAATTAATGGGATTTGGTAATGAATTAGATGTGAGAGTAAGGGGGAAGAGTGTTGATTGATGGCTTCTTGATGGCTGAGGTACATAATTGTATGGTTGCTAGTCCCATTCTCTAAGAGAAGGAACACTGTGGAAAAGGAACTGAATGTCACGAACAAGTTAACTGAGATACATTTAGGATAGCCAGAAAGAGAGGTTGGGGTGGATATCCAAATCAGAAGTTTACAGGAGAGGTCTGGTTTGGAGATGACCAATCGTGAGTTACTGAATCTCTGGACATACTCAAGCATATAAGCTCAAAGAAAGGGGAGGGCTGAGGAGCTCTAATATATATTTATTAGTAAGATAAAGAATGTTGAGCCTGTGAGGAAATGAAAGAGGGTTCAGAGAAACATGTGAATGTTGTTCTAGGAAAGACAAGGTTTGAGAGACTTGAGGGAGTTACCAACACTTCTGAATTGTTAAGTGAGGTGAGTAAAAATGGTTCTATGGAATTGCCGATACGGAGAGGCTGTTGGTGATTTTGGCCGTCTTGCTAGCGTGGTGAGGGAAGACGGCACGGAGGAGTGACTTGAGTGAGTACACTTCGCATCTGGGAAGATGAAGCCAATGATAATAAAGAATTTTTTATGGAAATTGGTCGGACACGGTGGCAGGCAGAGGAAGAGTGGTATTTAGTGACTGTGTCATACAGAAGGTAGTTTGGAGATGATTCTTAAATGTTTTGATAGTCAAAAGGAGGGAGGAAAAGTTTTTCAAATGAATACTGGGCCTCATGAATGACTACATTTTGGGGGCGTAAGGAAGAAACTGACCTGACTGTAATAGCTTGGACTTTAGGAGTAATGAGAAATATGTTTGTATGGGTAGAGAAGGCGAGGCTGGGTTTCAGAAGGCTGTTCGAGTCGGAGAAAGGATTTGAGAGTTGATGGTATCAACAGTTGGGAGTCTTGATCTGAATGAAGAGTGATAGGCTAGAGGGAGGGTTTCCGGGGGGGGGCAATTTAACATTAATTTAGACATCAAGATGGGTTAAGACAAGAAGATTATAGATCCTGACAGTTATAAATATTAATATCCAGCCATGAATTGGAGAGTTTATGAACTAGAGAGGATAAACTGGCCTGGGCCACGAGAAGAAAATAATTCTGATGGTCATACTGCAAATATTTATATTTAACACTACATGTAAGTAAAAATATTGCGTGTTTATGGAGGAATTTGTACTTTTTGAAATACTTTTGTAGGAATTAGCTCATTGTGAGCCCTAAGCACCCTAGGTACCACAGAAAGGTAGTGTTACCATTCTCATAACTAAGTTCAACTCACTTTTTCTGATTCCCTGATCACAAGGGATTTTACATTGTCCTCTTGTGTTTTCTTTTAAGTTTTTGTGCAATAAAATGCATAGTTCTTAAGTGTAGGGTTGAGTGACTTTTACCGTGCTTTTCAGTTTGTGTTTCCTGATGTCTGTTTCTTGTGCTTGGTGGCTGTTGTTTATATTTTGTTTGCCCCCCCCCTTCTTTTTTTGATGAAATATCTTTTCAAGTCATTTTTGCTCATTTTGATCACTGGGTTGTTTATTCTTTTGTAGAATGTTTTGTATATTCTGGATTGTATTGTCTTGTATCTGTACTGTGAATAGTTTCTTTCAGGCTGTACATTTTCATTTTATTTTCTGAAGCATGTCCTTGAATGAGTAGTTGACTTTAATTTTGATGATGCTTAATTTATCAACGCTTTCTTTTGTGGTGATTGCCCTATGGGACGTACATATGAAATTTTGTCTTCCTCATGTTTGCAAAGATTTCCTCCTATGTTTTTCTTTTTCCCTAGAAAGTATCAAAGTTTCCTTTTTGTATTTAGACCTATGACCAAGTTCAAAATATTTTGTCTTGCGTAGTATGAGGTAGGGATCATTTTTGCTCATATGGATATCCAGTTGTTTCAAGCAAAGTTAATTGAAAAACAGTTTATCTATTATATTGCCTTGCTATCTTTGTAAAAAATAGGTTGAGCATATATGTGAGGCTCTGTTTCCAAACTCTTTATTCTGTTTCTTGCTCGTCTTTTCTCAGTTACGCTGTCTTAATTACTGTAGTCATATGTTTCTCTTTGTTTTTCTTTTTCAGGTTTTATGTTGGACTATTTTAAGCAATTAGCATTTTCAAAAGTATTTTATAATGATTTTTCTAATTACCTCAAGAAAACTTGTTGGTGTTTTCATTGGAATTGTATTGAAATTGATACAATTTAGAGAGAATAGACATTTAAAAAATATTCTGTCTTGCTCGGGCACAGTGGCTGACACCTGTAATCCTGGAACTCTGGGAGGCCAAAGCAGGTGGATTCCTTGAGCTCAGGAGTAGGAGACCAGCCTGAGCAAGGGTGAGACCCGCTTTCTACTAAAAAAGAGAAAAACTAGCTGGGTGTCGTGGCACACACCTGTAGACTACACACCTGTAGTCTCAGCTACTCAGGAGGCTGAGGCAAGAGACTTGGTCAAGCCCAAGAGTTTGAGGTTGCTGTGAACTGTAATGATGTCACAGCATTCTACTCAGGGTGACAGAGTGAGACTCTGTCTCAAAAAAATATCCAGTATTGCAGTGATATGCATGGCATAGCTCTGCATTTATTTAGGTTTTATTTAATTTAAGCTAGAGGTTAAAGACCTCTATTTAAGGTCTCTATTTAAGACCTTATTTAATTTAAGCTGGATGATAATGATGTCACAGCACTCTACCCAGGGTGACAGAGTGAGACTCTGTCTCAAAAAAAAAATCCAGTATTGCAATGATATGCATGGCATAGCTCTGCATTTATTTAGGTTCTATTTAATTTAAGCTTCTACATCTTTTGTTAAATTTATTTCTTAGAATTTCTTATTTTTTGACATAATTCTAAATGAAATTGCTCTTAATTTAATCTTCCCATTGCTTAATGCTAGTATCTAGAAACACAATAGGCTTTTATGTCGATTTTATATACAGCAACCTTGCTAAATTCATTTATTACTTCTGGATATTGCTTTGAATATTCCTTAGAATTTTCCATACAAATAAATAATCATGCCATCTGAATAATAGAAAACCTTTACATCTTTATTTCCAATATTAACATATTTTGGTTTTTGGGTTTTTTTACTGATTGGGTCTCCAATAAAATGATGACTTTAAGAGTTGAATTCTTTACTTTTTCCTGATATTAGAGGGAAAAATATTCTATCTTTAAGAATGATGTTAGCTATGGATTTTTTTTTTTTTTTTTTTTGCAGGTTTGGCTGGGGCTGGGCTGGAACCCGCCACCTCTGGCATATGGGGCCGGCGCCCTACTCCATTGAGCCACAGGCGCCGCCTAGCTGTGGATTTTTTTCTGTTTGTTTTTCTAGCTATGGATTTTTAATAGCTATCCTCTATCAGATGGTGTTTGCCAAGTGATTTTAATTGTAATTGTGCATGAGTGTGAGTTTTGTCGAATGCTTTTTTCTGGGTCCATGGAGATGGCTTTTCTCTTTTATCCTGTTGATGTATTGAATTACACTGATTGATTGCACAGTGATAAATCAACCTTACTGATAATCCCCACTTGCTCATAATGTTTTCTTTTACAAAATATATTGCTGGATTCTACTTGTCTATATTTCCTTCTAGAGTTCTACAACTACTTCCATACTCCCTGTGGTTAGCTATCTTATTGTAGTAGTCCTTAACAGATTTTGGTATCATGATATTGTTGAGCTTGTAAAACAACTGGGGATGTGCTTCTCTCTCTATTTTCTGAAATGATTTGTTTTAGGTCTTACTTAAATATTTGAAAGAATCCACTGAGCCTGGAGACATCTGGTTCTTCAGTTGTCATTAGTGGATGTTGAATTCTTCAGATTTCTCACTTCCTTTTGTGTCAGTTTTAGACATTGTTTTTTTTTCCTAGAAATTTTATCCATTTCATCTAAGTTTTTTTTTATTAAATCATAACTGTATACATTAATGCATTTATGGGGTATAATGTGCTGATTTTATATACAGTTTAGAAAGCTTACATTAAACTGGTTAAGATAGCCTTCACTTCATTTACTAATTATTGTGTTAAGACATTTATACTCTACACTTAATAGATTTGACATGTACCCTTGCAATATGCACCATAGATGTGATCCCTGCTGGTGGGATTACAAGCTAATACGTTCCTTTTGGAAAGAAGTTTGGAGAAAACTCAAGGATCTAAAAGTAGACCTGCTGTTCGATCCTGCAATTCCTCTATTAGGTATATATCCAGAAGACCAAAAATCACTTTACAACAAAGATACTTGCACCAAAATGTTTATTGCAACCCAATTCATAATCACCTAAGTTTTTAAATTTATTGGCAAAAACTTACTAACTTTTGGGTGGCGCCTGTGGCTCAAAGGAGTAGGGCACCGGTCCCAAATGCCAGAGGTGGTAGGTTCAAACCCAGTCCCTGCTAAAAACTGCAAAAAAAGAAACTTACTTACTTTTATCTTCTTATTTGCTATCTGTAAGATCTTCAAGAGTGTCTCATTTCTTTATTCCTGATATTGGAAGAATGTCACTTTTTTCTTTGTAAGTCTTATTAGAGGTTTATAATTTTTATTAATTTTTCCAAAGAACCAACTTTTCACTTTGTTGATGTTCATTCTTCTTTGAGTATGTTCTGTTTCACTGGTCTACATTTTGGGCTTTATTTATTTCCTTCTACTCTGAGTTAAATAGCTACCATTCTCTTGGTTTCTTCATAAGAAAAGTTAGCTACTTAATTTAAAACCTTTTTTTTTTTAAAAAAGAAACATTTAAAATGATAAATTCTCTCTAATCATTGCTTTGACTGTTTCCCACAATTTTTCATATTTTCTTTCTTTATCATCCAGTGAAAATATCTTCCAAATTTCTTTTAATTTTTTCTTTGGCCAATTAGTTATTTAGAAATGAATTGAGTAATATCCAAAGATTGCAGAATTTTCCAGATTTTAAAAACTGATTTCTAATCTACTTTGAGATCAGAGAATATATGTTAACATGATTTTAGTATTTAAAAATTTGTCTTATTTTTGGTGGCTCCAAATATGTTCTGTCTTAGTGAAAGTTCCATGGGCATTGGAAAATAATGTATATTCTGTAGTATAGCACAAGGTACTCCATAAATGTTGATCACTTTGAGTTAGTTGATAGTACTGGGGTTATTCAAATATTCCATATTCTTTCTCATTTTTTTATTTGATAATTCTGCCAGGTAAAGTGAGAGGGTTAAAATCTCCCATTATGATTGGGAAATTATCTAATTATTTTTTCTGTTTTGTCTTTTTTTTTTTTTTTTTGCTTCTGGTATTTTGAAGTTCTTCATTACATTCATGCATATTTGAGAGTTTTATGTCTTTTTCACCAATTGACTTTTATTATTAAATGTCCCTCTTTATGTCTGATAATACCTTTTGTTTTCCAAAATATTTTACGTGAATTTGCTAGACTCACTTTCTTCCTTTTTTTTTTTTTTTTTTTTTCCTGCAGTTTTTGGCCGGGGGCTGGGTTTGAACCTGCCACCTTGGGCAAATTGGCCTGGCCTGGCGCCCTACTCCTTTCAGCCACAGGCGCCACCCCAGACTCACTTTCTTGTGTTTAGTGTTTGTGTGAGGTATTTTCCCCACACTTTTACTTTTAACTTGTCTATCTCTACTTTAAATGGCACTCCCCAAACAGTATATTGCTATTGTTATTTTCATTCTGATGTGTTAAGTATAGAATATAAATGTCTTATCACAATAATTAAGTAAATGAGGTGAAAGATATCTTAACTTGTTCGATGTAAGCATTCCAAATTGTATGTAAAATCAGCACATTGTACCCCACAAAGGCATTAATGTATCCATGACTATGTGTTTATGACTTAATCAAAGAAATACAATTCATTCTGAAAGTTTGTTTTAATCTGTTTGTGCCTCATGTTCCATTATTAGAATGGCAGTGACATGAGAGTTATTTATAACCTACTGCTCAAGGTCATTGCTGAAGTCTGATTTTTTTTTTTTTTTTGTGGGAAATAGGAAGGAGTTGAATCTTTTATTTATTTATTTTGCAGTTTTTGGCTGGGGCTGAGTTTGAACCTGCCACCTCCTGCCCTACTCACTGAGCCACAGGTGCCGCCCTGAAGTCTGATTTTTTTTTTTAAATTTTGTCATTTGTACATAGATCATGAATACATTTATGCCATTATGAGATTCAGTGTGTTGATTATTTGTACAAATTGGAGTGTTTACATCCTACTAATCAACATAGCCTTCACCACATTTACCCAATTACAGCGTTAAGGCATTTGTGTTCTTCACCTGATAGATCCAACTTGCACTTGCAATATGCCCCTTAGGTGTGGTCCCCCCACTAACCCTCCCTCTATCGACCCCCCCTTCCCTTGAGGTCTGATTTTTTAACACATTTCTGCCTCTTGCTGGTAAATGTTACCACTTGGTGCACAGAGTTAGTCACTGCTGCAGATAGTGGTGTCCTGGTAGCTTGTCAAGAAGTCATGCGAAAAATTTAAAAAATTACCAACCTCCAGCATAAGTGGGTTCATGTGTTTACGCCATACACATTTCATGTAATGATTGAAATGGTTGGATTTCCGTCTGCCATCTTCTGGTTTATGTTCTTTTTGTCTCATCTGGTTTTTTTGTTTCTCTTTCTTGTTTTGTGGGGATGATGATGATTATTATTTTTTCTTTTGGCTAACATGTTAATTGCATTTGTTTTAGTGTGGTTCCACTGGAAATCCTCTTAGCTTTTCTTCCTGAGTTGTCTGTATTCTGCCTTCATTTTTGAAGGGTAGCTTTGCTCTCTATAAAAATTTATGCCAATGAATATGTTTTCTAAGTATTTTTTTTTTTTTTTATTGTTGGGGATTCATTGAGGGTATAAGAAACCATGTTACACTGGTTGCATTTGTTAGGAAAAGACCCTCTTACAATCGTGTTTTGCCCCCAAAAGGTGTGGCACACACCAAGACCCCAAGACCC
>CAUYON010056801.1:0-13775 GCA_963573935.1 Arctocebus calabarensis
TCTTTCTTTCTCCCTGTCTCCCTCTCCCCCCTCTCTCTTTCTTTCTCCCTCTCTCTGTCTCCCTCTCCCTCTCTCTGGCTCTCTCTCTCAATCTTTCTTTCCCTCTCTCACTCTCCCTCCCCCCCTCTCTCCCTCTCTCTCCCTCTCTGGCTCTCTCGCTCTCTCTTTCTCTCTCCCTCTCCCCCTCCCTCTCTCTCTCTGTCTCTGTCTCTCCTTCTCTCTCTCTCTTTGTCTCTCTCTCTCTCTCTCCCTCTCTGTCTCTCTCTCCTTCTCTCTCTCCCTCTCTCTCTGTCTCTCTCCCTCCCTCTCTCCCTCTCTCTCCCTCTCTCTTTCCTCTCCCTCTCTCTTCCTGTCTCCCCCTCTCTCTCTCCCCCTCTATCCCCCTTCTCTCTCTCCCTCTCCCCCTCCCTCTCTCTCTGTCTCTCTCTCTCCCTCTCTCTCTTTCTTTCTCCCCCTCCCTCTCTCTCTGTCTCTCCCCCCTCTCTCTCCCTCTCCCCCCTCTCTCTCTCCCTCTCCCTCTCTCTCTCTCCCTCCCTCTCTCTCTCTCTCCCTCTCTCTCTGTCTGTCTCTCCCTCTCTCTCCCTGTCTCCCTCTCTCCCCCCTCCGTCTCTCTCATGACGTCCCCCACTGATTGTCCTCCACCAAGGCAATAGTAATTATTAGTGATGCTGTGTGCTGAGGAGCTATATCAGGTCAAACTCATCACGATGATGCCTTTTGCAAAGTGGCAGCTTCCAAATAGCAAGGTGCTGGGAGAGGCAGCTCTTCATCGACCACACAGACAAAGTCATAGAATCAGGGGGAAATGAAGAAATAACAAAAACGGCGTCTCAGAAAATGTAGTTCCCTTGAAAGTAGTGGTCAGACTGCCGTAAAAAGGACCACAGACCAGGGCGGTGCCTGCGGCTCAAAGGGTAGGGCGCCGGCCTCCTATACCGGAGGTGGCAGGTTCAAACCCGGCCCCAGCCAAAAACTGCCAAAAAAAGAAAAAGACCACAGACCAGGGGGCTTCATCCACAGACGTCCATTCTCTCACGTCCTGCAGGCTGGAAGTCTGAGATGAAGGTGTGTGGGGCTGGCCCCTCCCGAGGCCTCTCTGCTTGGCGTGTAGACGCCATCTCCTCCCTGTGTCCTCCCGGGGCTGTCCCTCTGTCCCTGTGTGTGTCATTATCTCGTCTTATTAGTCTCCAGGACTAATGACCTCATTGTACAGTAAATCCTTCCGTAAGGACCTCGTCTCCAAATACACTCAGAATGAGGTTTGAACACATGAATGGTGGCGGAAGACACAAATCAGCCGTGACGCTCATTTAACAAACCTGCCCTGGGACCCTTCCGACCTTCCAGCCACCGAACGTGGCTCAAGCCTCTCTGAGACTGCAAATTCCCAGCTGGGGACAAGGCAAGGTCAGTTGATGATCACGGCACATTCTGATCCATCCTCCTGCACAAGTCTGGGCTGGGTGCCATTGAACACCAGCAGACGGACCTCCAAGTCCGGGTACAGGGCCCAGGGACCCAAGTGGAATTGGAGGAGGTTTTTCACAGGCAGAGCTCTGAAGAGGCAGACAGCATTCTCCCAATGGACTAGCAAGAAACAGCCTTCCAGGCAGAGGAAACAGCAGGTGACAGCTGTTATATGTATATATATGTTGCACATATACAAACACACACGCTCACGCCCCAGGGCAGAAGGCCGTACAGCACAGCTCAAATGTGAGCCCAGACCAAGTTATAGCTCAGCCCCTTCACTGTTCCTACCAGGCTCCCCTCCCTGGGTCCATAAATACAGTGCCGCACGATTCCAACCCAAGCCCCCGCTTCTGGGAATACCGTATTTAACACACGACACGTCCTTTAACGCGGCACAGGTGAATCGTCGAAGGTGGGCAAGGCTGCCGTCGTGGTCACCTGGCCAAGCTCTGATGCACCTGTCCCAGGCCTACCCCTCTCAGACGTGGACCCGGGCTCTGAAATCTTCCCCACACTGGAACAGGATCAGCGTGTGCTGAAGCCAAACCCATCATTCTTGCCTTTTTTTCTGTATTTTTTGTTTTTTGAGATGAGGCTGGAGTGCAGTGGTGCAATCATAGTATAATAATAATAGGGCCCACACAAAAATTTCCACTTTTCTGCAAACCATATAACAAACGAATTAAAATGAAAAAGATGAAATCAAATTCAATGATGTTTGTATTTAATTTAGTCACTATATAAAAGTAGTATCTTTTCAACAGGTATGGACATAGATACATTTATACATTTATTTCTATATGTGTAGATATGTATTTTTAAAGTCTGTCTGTTTATAGATCTCCACCTGCTTCATCTGTCCACCTGTATCTGTATGTATGTGTGTATGTATCTGTATATCTCTGTAGAAGGGGAAAGGGGATATTGTATTTATATAGTTTTTTCTTTTTGCGACAGAGTCTCACTATGATGCCCTCTGTAGAGTACTGTGGCATCATGGCTCACAGCAATCTGAAACACTTGGTCTTAAGCGATTCTCTTGCCTCAGCCTCCCAAGTAGCTGGGACCACAAGCGCCCGCCACAATGTCCAGCTATTTTTCGTTGTTGTTGCTGTTGTTTAGCTGGCCTGGGCTCTAATCAAACCCGCCGCCTTCAACGTAAGTGGCTGGCACCGTAATCACTGTGCTACAGGCACTGAGACTCTACTTTTTTTAATTAACAATATTTGTACCTTTTTTTTCTTTTGAGATAGCAGCTTGCTCTGTCACCCAGGCTGGAATGCAGTGGTACAATCACACCTCACTGCAACTGCACATAACCACAGCTGGATAATTATTCTAAATTTTTTTTTTTTTGGCCTTGCTATGTTTCCCAGGGTGGTCTCCAAATCTTGGCCTCCAGTGATCCTCCTGCCGCAGCCTCCCAAAGTACTGAGATCACAGGTGTGAGCCACTGCACCTGGCCACATGCTAATCTTATTACAATATATATTTAACATAAATTCATAAACTTCATATAGTTTATATTAGGTATATTTTAGGTATGTTTATAAATATCTAAGTAAATTTTATAGGTATATTTTATAAATATCTAAGTAAATATACATATGCCTATACAATTTATTTAAAATTTACATTTTAAAAATACACAAATACATTATGCATTTTTAATTGTGTATATAGATAGAAGCGAGACAGCATATGAATTTACAAAGGTAGTTAGAATTGTATTTGTGGTTATTGGTGAGACTTTGTATGGATGTAAAAACATGTTTAGAATTGTATACATAGTTATTAGTGAGAAAGCGTGTGGATATACAAATGTATTTAGGATTGCACATATAGTTATTGGTGAGATAGCGTGTAGATATACAAATGTATTTAGAATTGCACATATAGTTACTGGTGAGATAGCGTGTGGATATACAAATGTATTTAGAATTGTATACATAGTTATTGGTGAGATAGCACGTGGATACACAAATGTATTTAGAATTATATATATAGTTACTGGTGAGATACCATGTGGATATATAAAGGTATTTAGAATTGCATATATAGTTACCACTGAGATAGACTGTGCATACAGAAATGTATTTAGAATTGTACATATAGTCATTGGTGAGACAGCATATAGACGTATAAACGTATGCATAGTTTTTAACGAGACAGTGTGTGGATGTAGAAACATGGTTAGGATTACATGTATAGTTATTACCACACTTTCCTTGTTCTCACCCAAACCCTTCCAGTCCCTTGTGTGCTGTCCACGGGGAACAGGTCTCAATCCAGGGGAGCCCCCTGTATAAGTTCTGGGGGCTGGTGGTCCCCACGCCGAGCAACCCAAGTCTGGACTTGCCTTCTGGCTGAGCCCGGTTGCTCTGCGTGGGCTTTGCCCCCTGGCATTCCCTCTCCCCAGCCACTCTCTCACTTTCACTCCCAACCACCTGTCTTTTTTCTAAATGTGCAATTACTTAGCCATCAGCAGCCCTGGTTGGGGGACAGGCCCGCGCCACCTGCCGACACCCTAATGACTTGAGAGTCTGTTCATGGGGCCGTTCTGGGTGCGCTGAGACAGCTGGAGGTCAGGGACTCCCACCATGCTCCACGAGGGTCTTTGTGAGCCTCGGGGGCCCCAGATGGCAGGATCTGAGTTCCATTTGCTTCCAAATTATACAGAATTCAAACAACCCGTGAAAGGAACCCTGTGAGTTGTGTGGTGGCCTCTGCCACTCCCCCATCGAGCACCCCTTTAAAATCAAACGCTGCATTTTATTTTCATGTCATGGCTTTTCCCATTAACATCCTCTTTCTGTCCCAGAATAACCATTTGAAGACCTGGACACTTTGGAGGAGGAATGCTCAGCTGTTTTGTAGGGTCTTGTTTTTCTGACATTTCTCACGAGGTCAGAGTAACGTGTGTCTGCATAAATTATTTGGGATTCTTTCTACAGGGCACATTGGTCTCTCCTTTTCTTTCATGTATGCATTCATCCAAGATTTTTTATATGGATATGTTTATTTTTATGCGTTGGGTTACACTCTAACATTGTGTTATTATTTTACTTATTTATGTACTTTTTTGAGACAGAGTCTGTGCCCTGGGTAGAGTGCTGTGTTGTCACAGCTCACAGCAACCTCCAACTCTTGGGCTTCAGAGATCCTCCTGCCTCAGCCTCCCAAGGAGCTGGGACTACAGGTGCCTGCCACAACACCCGGCTATTTTTTGGTTGCAGTTGTCATTGTTTAGCTGTCCTGGGCTGGGTTCGAATCCGCCAGCCTCAGTGCATGTGGCCGGCCCCACACCGGCTGAGCTACAGGCTCCACAGTTGTGTGATTTTCTTGCTAAGATTTTTAGCTTTCGACTACTGGGAACTCTTTCAGGCTGGCTTCTGCCTGCGTTTGGCACGCTCCCGTCTTTCTCTGGTTATTTCTACACTTTCTGGCACTCCTCGATGGCCCAGGCACGCCGTGTCTTCCAAGCCCTACTCCTAGAATTCGCCGCTTTTCCAGGGATCTCGGCTGCTTTTATTCCAGCACGATGTTTGGAACCGAGGCCCTGGGTGAAGTGACTTGTCAGTTCCGTTAACGAGATGCACCTTTGCTCAGCTCACTCTGGTATCTTCATAATCCCTCACTCTTGTATGTTTTTCCCCTTTCTCTTTACATCTGACTAGGGCCCCTGAAGGGATAAAGAACTCTGGCGGCCGTGGAGTCTTCTCTTCATCTGCAAGCCTGGCGCCGGCATCGGAGTTGTGAGGACGCCTCCCGCGAGGGCCCCCAGCAAGGCCAGGACTCCAAGGCCTCCGCTCGGCCCTCCTCCGGAGACTGTTGACCAGCATGTCACCCCAGCCACACCACCGTGGGGGTGAAGGGTAGGGTGACCGCAGGGCACGGGATTAAGGCCATGTCCCCCTAGATCCCCATTTTGCCAAGCCATCACCGGGCCATCAGGACTCACGGGCAGGTCACCTCCGGGGCCATGCTGGCATCTGTAACCTCCATGTGTCCTTGTGGTTCCATCCACCCATCTCTGCCCAGCTGCCTGACCCACACTGTTGTGACGTCCCCCCCCCCACCTTGTGCGTAGCTGTAACTCACAGGGGCCCACGGGGCAGCCCACTGGAAGCGTTTACTCTTATCACTGGCTAGGGAAGGCTGGAGAACGGGCTCCAGATTATTCCATCACTAAGGTAGGTGCCCAATGGGGCCTGACCGACGCCCAGATGCAACCCAAGCTGTAAAATCAAAGTCACACCACGTCCAGTGCTTTAGGGGCTCATTTTCTGTGCAGCGGAAAACCCTCCTGGGAAGAGAATCAAGGGATTTCCCCCGTCATCCCTGTCGCCAGGGTACCCCAAACACTTTTATCCAGCCTGTGGCAAAGACAGGAGATCGAATCTCGGAAGACAAGAATCCCGCCACACTTTGCACTTGACACAGAGGGCGTGAACAAACATCTAGCATTAGTGACAGTTGAATTCCAAACGGTGCGTCACGCGTGAGGGTGGCTTTGCCCCGGGGAGGGACTCTGAGCTGTTGGGACCCCTGCTTTCTCTGACATCTGAGGCTGAAGAACGAGGTTGAGGTGGGCCCCGCACAGGTGCATGGGGGTCTCGGCGGCAGCCCAGCAGTGCCCACCGCCTTCCCGTCCTGGCCACGTGCACCTGGGTGAGCGTCTCTCGTACCCTCCCCAAGGCTGCCATCATCCGACACGCGGGTGTGATGCACACCATCCCATGTCACCTCGCCATAGCTTCCGCCTCCTCAAGTGGAGAGAGGCGAGGAAAGACAAAGCTGAGACATTACGCCTATTTCAGAAAATAAAATATTTTTGAAACCGCACAGCCTGTCTCTCTGTATCTTTCTGGAACCGGAACCCCAGAAAATAAACAGCCAAGGATGCAGCCCCGAGTCACGCAGAATTCACGGACGCCGCAGGGTGACAGGGAGAAAACGGGGTAGCACGTGAGGTTGGGCTGCGTCTGTCCCCTGTGCCTTCTGGAGAATGAGACACCTCTCCATTGGTCTGGAGACAGGTGAAAGGGGATGCTTCGCGTCAAAACAGCCACAACAGAAAACATGGCTAAAACTCAGCAGTGATTTAATAACAGAGCTGTTCTGAGATTGTTTTGCAACCCAGGGTTGCCGCTGTGTCTCAAAAGAACTCAGGTGGGTTTCCAAATTGAGGAACACTCCACCACAGAACTATCAGTCTTGGTTTTTTTGTTCTGTTTTGTTTGGTGGGATTCACTATGAATCTCACTATGTCACCCTCTGTAGAGTGCAGTGGCATCACAGCTCACAGCAACCTCCAGCTCTTGGGCTTAAGCAATTCTCTTGTCTCAGCCTCCCAAGTAGCTGGGACTACAGGCACTCGCCACAATGCCTGGCTAGTTTTTGGTTGCAGTTGTCATTGCTGTTTAGCAGGCCAGGGCCAGCCCACCAGCCTTGGTATATGTGGCTGGTGCCCTACTCACTGAGCTATGGGCACTGAGCCTCAGTCTCTCTCTTTTTTTTTTTTTTTGCAATTTTGGCTGGGGCTGGTTTTGAACACACTACCCACAGCATATGGGGCTGATGCCCCATGCCTGAGCCACAGACACTGCCCTCGAGTCTCATTTTTTTTTTTTTTTTGAGACAGAGCCTCAAGCTGTCACCCTGGATAGAGTGCTGTGGCATCACAGCTCAAAGCAACCTCCAATTCCTGGGTTCAAGCGAGTCTCTTGCCTCTGCCTCCCAAGTAGCTGGGACCACAGGCACCCACCACAACGCCCGGCCATTTTTTTGTTTTTTGGTTGCAGCCATCATTGTTGTTTGGCTGGCCCCGGCTGGATTAGAACCCGCCAACTCAGGTGTACGTGGCTGGCGCCTTAGCCCGTTGAGCTACAGGCGCCGAGCCTCATTTTTTTTCTTTTTTTTTTGTGCCAACTTTGAGTCATCCTACTACATAGACACACCTTCTGTAAGATCCAGAGAACCATCTGTGCAAGGCACGGAGGCTCACATCTCTAATCCCAGTACTCTGGGAGGCTGAGGCAGGAGGATCGCTTGAGCCCAGGACTTTCAGGTTTCGGGAGCATTTAATCTGACTCCACTGCCTTCCAGCTGGAGTAATAGACTGACTCCTTATCTTGAGAGAGAGAGAGAGGTCTTATCCCAGCCCAGAGCAGGGAGAAAGCAGTAATAAACAGGATTGAAAAAATTATGCGGAATTTTGAATTGCATTTTTCAAAATCACTCTCAAGCTTGGCCAAGGGACAGTTTCCACGTCTACGCTGCCTGCAAGATGACGCGGTGTTTGAGAGGTGTGATTATAAGAGCAATCAGATTTGGGACATCCTAAAAGAATTATGATAGCTTTTTCTGCCCTGGAAAAATTAAGATAGTAGTATCTTGTGTGCTCTGCAAGGCCATTGGGGTAACTATTTCAATCCACGGAGAGTGTGTTTAACAGTTATGACATAGGGCGGTGCCTGTGGCTCAAAGGATTAGGGCACCGGCCCCATCTACCAGAGGTGGCTGGTTCAAACTCCACCCCGGCCAAAAACTGCCAAAAAAAAAAAAAATTGCATAGCAGAGGGTTTTTTTTAATTTAATTAAAAAACTTACAGGTTGAAGTTATGTTTTCTGCAACTACTGCAATGAGGAGGGAAGAGATTTATCTTTGAAATTTATGTGAGAACTTTGGACGTGAATGAAAAATGCATAATTTGAGACTTTCATCAAGTGCATGAATGAAAAATGCATAATTTGAGACCTTCGCCACGTCCTAGATGGGTTGTCAGGACTTTGCTTCAACTTTATCTTGTCCACAAGTAACATGGATGAGACAGGCTGGGCTTTGGGGGCCATACACCCCCTGGCTAGAGTGTACTCACTCGTTCTTGCTAAAATGTTCAGAAGGGACCTGAAGCAGAAAGAAAAAGTCCAAATCATTATAGTTAATAAGGGTGGGTGCCTATATTGGTAGTTTGGAGGAAAGGGTTTGAGATCAAATACTTTTTGGAAAAGCTTTGAGAGCTGTGTAAAAATGGAAGGGGGGCACAATAACTTGCTCCCCACTTTGGAAACAAGTAAGGCGAGACATTCAGAGATGCATTTTGTGGAATACATTTTGTTTTTTGTTTTTGAGACAGAGTCTCACTACGTCACCCTCTGTGGAGTGCTGTGGCATCACAGCTCACAGCAACCTCTGACTCTTGGGCTTAAGCGATTCTCTTACCTCAGCCTCCCAAGTCGCTGGGACTTATAGGTGCCCACTGCAACACCTGGCTATTTTTTTGGTTGCATTTATCATTGTTGTTTAGCAGGCCCTGGTCAGGTTCAAACCCTTGGTGTATGTGGCTGGTGCTGTAACGACTGTGCTATGGGCGCCGAGCCTGCAATCCATTCTAAGAGAGGAAAGCAAAGCATTGATTCAGCACCCACATTTTCACTTACCGTGGGCTGTAACACGTTAAGTAAACATATATCATGACACGGTGTAACAGTCAATGCTGGCGGGAGGGACCTGATTAAATTTTATTTAATCCTTAGCAACCCCGTGAACCCATGTGGAAGCCTCTATTCACCTCCCCACTTGGGTTCTGTTTTGTTCATCAGTTTGAGCAGGGCCAGTACATCATTCTTCCTGTGTTTCATACGGAATTATTTATCTTCTGCATCTTACTTATGTCCGTGTGTTTTTATGACATGTCTTATTCCAGATAACATGGGGCTCTCATTTTTTCTTGTTGCAGAGACATAAATTTAAAAGGGAGATGGCTTTGCTTTAAAAGGATACAGACGTTAACACAGTTTGCATTTTGGAAGTGGCTGCACCTAATTTCTAAGCCACCTTCAAGGGCATTGAGTCATTGCTCCTTTCTGAATTGCTGTGTGCTCCGCTAACCTCTCACTATGCCAAGAGACCCTGATATTCTTGCCTAATTCTCACATCAGTCCTGAGAGCGAGGCACCATGGCTGGCTCCCCTCAGAGAGGGGAGTCACATACCCAAAATGACGTAGCTTGTACCTGGGGCTGCTAAGAACCGCACACCAGCCTATAACCACTTCCTGGGGCCACCTGCTTTGCGCCCCCTGGGACCAGGAAACAACATGAAGGATGGAGAAGAATTGGCATTGAGCCATGGAGTTGAAAATCTTCCCTCCGTCCACTCATCTGTCTACGCAACTATTAATTTATCTGTTTGTCCGTCCATAATCCATCCAACAAACCATCTCTCCAACTATCTATAGATCCATCCATTCACCCCTCCAGCCCTCCATCCAGCCATGTATCCAATGTTTATCCATCCATTCATCCATCCAACCACCTATCCAACTTTCTATATATCCATCCATGCACCCGCCCATTTGTCAGTCTATTTTCCATATACCCATCTAGCCAGCCTTCCATACTTCCACCCAACCACCTATCCAACTATCAATCCATCCATCAGTCCACTCCACCAACTCTCCAACCATCTGTACATCCATCCATCCACCCTCTCAATTGTCTGTCTTCCATATATCCATCCATCTACCCAACCATCTATCCAACTGTCTACATATCCATTCATCAATCCATTCAACCAACACTCCAACTATATATACATACATATATACACCTTACCATTTGTCTATCTTCCATATATCCATCCATCCATCCAACCATCTATCCACCTGTCTACATATCCATGTATCAATCCATTCAGCCAGCTCTCCAACTATATATACATACATACACCTTACCATTTGTCTGTCTTCCATATATCCATCCATCCAACCATCTATCCACCTGTCTACATATCCATGTATCAATCCATTCAGCCAGCTCTCCAACTATATATACATACATATATACACCTTACCATTTGTCTATCTTCCATATATCCATCCATCCATCCATCCACCATCTATCCACCTGTCTACATATCCATGTATCAATCCATTCAGCCAGCTCTCCAACTATATATACATACATACACCTTACCATTTGTCTATCTATCTTCCATATATCCATCCATCCATCCAACCATCTATCCACCTGTCTACATATCCATGTATCAATCCATTCAACCAACACTCCAACTATATATACATACTTACACCTTACCATTTGTCTATCTATCTTCCTTATATCCATCCATCCCCCCTCCATCCTTCCACCCAACTCTATCCAACTGTCTATCCATCAGTTCATTCAAACAGCTCTCCAACTGTTTTTGCATCCATCCATCCAACCTCCCATTTATCTGTCTTCCATATATCCATCCATTCACCCCTCCTTCCAACCATTTATTCAAATTTCTATGTGCCCATCAGTTCATCCAACTGACTCTCCAACTATCCACACATCCACCCTACCATTGGTCCACTTGCCATTCATATATCCATCTCTTCGCCCCTTCATCTCTCCATTCAATCATCTATCCAAATGTTCATCCATCAATCCATTCAACCGACTCTGCTACTATCAATCCATCCACCCTCCCATTTGTCTGTCTTCCATATATCCATTCATTCACTCCTCCATTCAACCATCTATTCAACTGTCTATATGTACATCAATCCATCCATGTATCCAACTATCTATACATCCATGTATCCACCCTCTCATTTGTCTATCTGTCTTCCATGTATTCATCCATTCACCCCTCCATCCAACATCTGTCCAACTGTGTATCCATACATCAATCCATCCATCTATCCATTATCTACAGATCCATCCATCCACCCTCTCATTTCTGTATCTGTCTTTCATATACCCCTCCATTCATCCCTCTATCCAACCATCTATCCAACTATCTATCCATATCCATACATCCACTCTCCCATTTGACCATTTGTCATCCACCCTCTCCTTTGTCTGTCTTTCATCTATCCATCCATTCACTCCTCCCCCAACCATTTATCCAATTATCTATCCATCAATCTATCCAATGAACTCTCCCACTATCTATACATCCATCCATCCACTCTCTCTTTTCTGTATCTGTCTTCCATATATCCATCCATCCACCCCTCCATCCTTCCACCCAACTCTATGGAACTGTCTATCCATCCTTCAGTCCATTCAACCAACTCTCCAACTGTTTTTACACCCATCCATCCAGCCTCCCATCTATCTATCTTCCATATATACATCCATTCACCCCTCCATCCAACCTTTTATCCAACTGTCTATCCATCCATCAGTCTATCCCATGAACTCTCTATCTATAAATACATCCATCCACCCTCTCATTTCCGTATCTGTCTTCCATATACTCATCCATTCATCCCTCCATCCAACCATCTATCCAACTATCTATCTATATTCATACATCCACTCTCCCATTTGTCCATTTGTTATCCATGTATCCATCCATTCATCCCTCCATCCCTCCACCCAACCATCTATCCAATTGTCGATCTATCCATCAATACATTCACCCAACTATTCAACCTTCTGTATACCTGTGCATTCACTCATCCCATGCCCATCTGTCCATTTATCATCTATCAACCCTTCCATCAACCCAACCACTGGTTCAACTATCCATTCATTCACTTATCCACTTATCCATCCATCCATCCACCCATCCATCCATCCATTACTTTCTACGATCAAACGTTTGCACCTGTGTATATTCAGGGCTACTTCAATATCTGGTGCAGTCTAGGTAATCAATATTTATTAGGTGAAGGAATTCACCCGTGAATGAATGAATCGATTTAGTCTGGATCATCCTGCAAAATCTTTACAGGCCTATTCCTTTCTTACTAAGGAATAAATTCAAAAGAAGAGAACACATTGGCAAGAAGAGATGTGTGCCCTCCACTTCAGTGGGAGAAGAAAGTTCCATCACATTTCTCTGGGTAGAAAGCCAAGCTCAGGATGCAAACAGATCAAAAAACATATTCTGTGAAATGAGCCTGGATCTAGTTACAGATTCATCTGCTTAGATATTTGTTCCAGAGGAAGACAAGAGGAAAAAAAAAGCCAATTAATTATATTCCAAAGAGTTTTCATGACTTTATATATCAAAGGCTGACCCTGTGTAATTGTAATATTGATGCAAAAGTTATGGTTCAAAAATAACCACATTCGTTCTCCTGATGGTTCAGGAAATGGGAAGCAGCAGTTGTAACAACCAACCATTACTCACTGTTTAATCTCAGCCTGCTTTCCAGCATTTGTAATGCATTCTTGCACTAGAAATTTGGAAATTAAAAGAATAAGGTTTGTAGTCCAATGTTGGCAAAGGTTCCACTGGGGCTGGAGTGCTTTACTTCCAAAAAAAATGCTCATTTTATACTGCTTGGAACAGCTCGTGCTTTTTCTAAAAATAAAATTGACCTTGTTATCAGCATGTTTGGATTTAGAACTTCTACCTTAACACATTTTTGACTGGCGCTAGTTTATATGTATTTAAATAGCTCATTGAAATTATTTATTGCATACCATTGGGGCAGGTGGAGCCTGGAAACCTAATCAAGGGTGATGTTTTAGGATCTAAACGCTACACAAGTCCAGCTTTACCTACCAGCCTTAGGAAGCACTGACCTTCAGACTTAGCTTTTGAAAGCTGAGCCTCCAGGACATCTGGGGCAAAGGCCCCTTGCTCGGCGAAGAACGGATTTTCTGGCCGGGCCTGGTGGCTCACGCCTGTTATCCCAGCTCTCTGGGAGACCCAGGCAGGTGGAATGCCTGAGCTCAGGATTTCGAGACCAGCCTGAAAAACAGCGAGACCCTGTCTCTAAAAAAACATAAAAACTAGTCGGGCATTGTGGCAAATGCCTGTAGTCTCAGCTACTCAGGAAGCTGAGGCAGGAGAATCCCTTGAGCCCAAGACGTTGAGTTTACTGTGAGCTATGCCACCACAGCACCACAGTGAGGGAGACAAAGAGAAATTCTGTCTCCAAAGAATAAGTAAATAAATTACTTTTTTAAAAATAATTTTATTGAATCATAATTGTGTACATTGGTGCAATCATAGGGCACAATGTGTTTCATATACATCCAGAAATATTTTGATTGTACTGTTACAGATAACCTTCATGGCATTTTCTTGATCACTATATAAAGACATTGATACTCTACGTTTAATAAGTTTCACCAGTACCCTCCTAAGATGCACCGTAGGTGTGTTCCCAGTAATTTGATCCCATCTCAGGGTGGGAAAAGGACTTAAAGAGAAACTTCTCTAAAGACGACAGGCGCATGGCCTACAGACACATGAAGAAATGCTCACCATCCTTAATGATCAGAGAAATGCAAATCAAAACTACTTTGAGATATCATCTAACTCCAGTAAGATTAGCCCACATAACA
>CAUYON010056803.1:0-23048 GCA_963573935.1 Arctocebus calabarensis
TGAAGTTTTTGCAGCCATTGTCTCCTAGGTTCTTGCCTGGAGGCTTGGTCCAGAGGTTGACAAAATGTCTTTACATTTTGTCAAATGCCTAAAGATCTTAGCACTGTGAAGAAACAAAGTCAAAGACCCATTTAAGGTTAATTTGTTCAGTACATGAGGAAAGAGTTCTCCTATCGCTCTGTCTCTCTTATTTTAGGTAGATTTTTTAAGACCTAACAGTAAAAGGGTATTGTGCTGTTTTCCGGGACAGTATATCTGCCACTTAAGTTTAAAGTCAAATAATGAATATTGTAAATCACAGATTTAAGTGTGCCCACGACTACAAAAGTATATAAGGTAGTCAGAAATAAAGTTAATTTGCTACATGCCACAACAGAGCTTGTAGCCTGCTTCTTGTGCTCTTAACATTGCATTGCGGATCTACACCTAAGGTAAAGCTGTAGCCCCTCGCATCTCTGGTCACGCAACAAGCTCAGCCTTTTTGTTTGTTTTCACTGTTTTCTCCTAAATAAAACTTTGTGGTGGTGTCACTGAAGGATGTTCAGCGGCGTCCCTGTGTGTCTAGGTAATTGGCCTGGTTGTGCAACAAGACTCCAACCTCTCTAGGAAAGAGCCTCAGATCCGGAAAAGCGCAAGGCGTTCTCAAGTTAGAATGAGGGAGACTTGTGAATCATAGGTGCTTATCTAATAAATTACACCCTTGCTAGGGTTGCAAAAGATGCTTCAGGGCCTAAACGTGGGTTCACCAAGAATTAGAATTCCAAACTCATCCGTTGATAAAACTGAAGGATGATAGAGAAAATAGCTGCTTTAATCCAGGGGCATGAAAAAGTAGCAGAGGCAGGAGGAACCCTGTGTGTCTCTGAGTTTAACGTGCGGATGAACCAGCCTCCCTTGGCCAGAGACGAAGCTGTGACTCACTGGTCTGGCCGAGGCCTGAGAGCCTGCGTTTGCACAAGCCCCAGTTGTGCCCTGCGGAGTGAGGCTCCCCCTTCATGGGCGTCCTTGGCATTGTCTTTTCAGTGGTCACCCCACCTCCCAGCCCCTGCGAGGACGGCAGTCACAACTGCGCTCCTGCCGGCCAGGCCCGCTGCGTTCCCCACGGAGGCCGTGCATTCAGCTGCGCCTGCCTGCCTGGCTTCACGGGCGACGGGCACCAGTGCTCCGGTGAGTACTCGCCGTCAGCTCAGGGATTGGCAAGTCGCCTTGGGTGCACAGATGGGACCTCTCCCAGAAAGGGCCTCTCCCTCTCTTTGACTCAAACATCCTTTCAGTTGCCAAAAGAGAAAGAGAAAAGGCAAAGTTTGGGTCAGAGAGGAGATTTCCCTTGGACAAAGCCATGAGGGCACCAGGTTGGCCTCGGTGGGGTCATTCCTGCAGAGCCTCTGCCACCTGGTAACCGTCGTGGCTTAGGGGGACAGCACGCGCTCCTGAGGGCCATCTCCATCCTTCAGTCTCTTTGGCTAATGGTAAGTGGGCTCCGCAGCTGTGTTGCTCTCCTGGCTGGGGCGGTAGATTGAGCAATCTCTAAGCGCACGTAGGATCCTTTCACTTTAATTTTTTCTTGTCTTCTCTCAAGAGAGAGGGGAGAAAAGAACAAATTCTGCAGGTAAAGCAGATATTATGTACACCTAATTCCTCAAAGCTTTCTCCCCAGTCATCTGTCTTTGAGGCTTCACACAGTATTTTGTGTAACCAATCAACCAAAACGCAGGGCTACCTGCTCAGATTCAACCTAGAATGTGCGTGGGTATTACTGAAAGATGAGCTCTGACTCTCTAATATGAATGTTCATGAGACTAGACTAATAGTTTTTTAAGAGAGAGATTATTCAGTAAATCCTCGTAAACCACGAAAGGTTTGCTAAACCCAGCCAACGCAGTGTGATCAGCCTGAAACTCAGTTTCCCATCAGTCCCGCAAACAGTTGCGGTAAAACGAGACAGTGGGGACAGCATTCGGAATGAGATGGGCCCATTGGGGACTATAACCCTCACAGGCAGCTTTCCCGCTCTTTGAATTGCTGGTCACCTCTGCCATGGTCCACCCAGCCCCCAAGCTGGCTGCTGGGAACCAGCCTCCGCCTCCTGGGAATGTCATAGAGTGTGGGTTCCCTGTCCTTGCTAGACGTTCCATTCTCGGCCTTCTCCCCTTCCTTTTCCCTGCTGGTTTCAGCAAGTGAGGAACACATCTTGCTAGGACAAACGCGTGCTGGCCCCAGAGCCCTATACCACCCTCCTCCAGGCGGGCTCTGGGCCTTGGGCCGACCCTTGTTCTCCCTGTCTCTGCTTCTGCTCTCCGCTTTTCCTGAAGACATAATTTATATCGAAAAGACCCAAAGCTGTGGTACACTTCAGCCCTGTTTGTCCTTTTTTCTAAATAGATATTTTTGGAGTTGGGTTATTGAAGGATGGTGCTGTGTTTGACTATTTGGCTCCTCTAAAATTCATGTTGAAATGTAACCCCCAGTGTGGCAGGCCTGAGAGCTGGGGCTGTTCAGAGGAGCCTGGGGCGTGAGGACTCTGCTCTCGTGAACGGGCTCATGCATTCCTGAATCCACGGGTTAACGTGGAGTGGAACTGGGGTTTGTAGGAGGACGAAGAGAGACCCAAGCTAGCGCACCAGCCCCCTGGCTGTGCGATGCTCTGTGCCACCTCGGGATTCCACAGAGAGGCCCCCCCAGCAGGAAGTCCTTCAACAGATGTGCGCTTGACCTTGGACTTCTCAGCCTCCAGAACTATAAGAAATAAATTTTTTTCTTTAGTAACATTTCAGTTTTAGGTATCCTCTTATTAGCAACAGAAAATGAACTAAGACAGATGGTAACCCTCAGTGGGATTCTTGTATGTCTTGGTGTTTGGCCCAGTCGTGTAACAAGACTATGAACCTCTTTGATAAACATCCAGAGCTCTGGATGGCTCTGGATAAAGCTCATGTATTTTTCAAATTAGAATGAGGTAGATTTATAATTCGCAGATGCTTGTCTTACCCGACCAGCCAAAGAGCTTCCTCTGTAACACACATACCCATGACAGAGGGAGGCTGCACGTGCCCTCTTACAGGTACAGAGGACAGGGCCAGGTCCACAAGCCTGACAGTGGGAATGATGATTTTTCTGCCTCTGTAGAATTTGTCATTTGGTTTGATTTAACCCACTACCAGCTGTAAGAAATGAGAATACAGAGATAAAAAAATTTGTATCCGCAGAATTTCATATTTAAACATCTGGCTGCTCAGGTCAGCAGAGATGATGCATTTAAAGTGTATTTAATTCCTTAGCTCTTTAGTTTAAAATGAAGAAGTTAATAATTTCAGCTTTGATGAGTAAGTATTAATAATCAGAATGTTAATTTAGGTACGACACTGCTTGCTGTAATCTTTTCTAGAATCATTCTCTTTTGCTTCCGCTTGTCCTGTAAGACTTCGGTTACCTTCCAGGATAAGGACCCCTAAATGAGCTGTTTTTCCATGTCAGGAATTTTTGAGTATTGCCCCTCTTTCTTTTTTCTTTTCTTTTTTTTTTGAGACAGAGCCTCAAGCTGTCACCCTAGAGAGAGTGCTGTGGCATCACAGCTCACAGCAACCTCCAATTCCTGGGCTCAAGCGAGTCTCCTGCCTCTGCCTCTCAAGTAGTTGGGACTACAGGCGCCCACCACAACACCCGGCCATTTTTTGGTTGCAGCCGTCATTGTTGTTTGGTGGGCCCGGGCTGGATTCGAACCTGCCAGCCCAGGTGTACGTGGCTGGCGCCTTAGCCCGTTGAGCCACAGGCGCTGAGCCTTGCCCCTCTTTCTTATTGCCCTCTCTTCTTTCGTTTTCAATGGTCTCTGTTTTATCTCTGATTCTCTACTTTCAGGATTCTCTTTGGAGCTCACAAATCCACCAAGTGCTTCCCCAGTGTACCTGTTCTCTGTTGCTGTGTAACAAATGACCCCCAAATAATACACACATACTATCCATGTGTTGGGGCCTGGGAATGGCTTAGCTGGGTCCTGAGCTTCAAGATCTCTCACAAGTCAAGGTGACTGCAGGTCTGCAGTCTCATCTGAAGACTTACCTGGGGAAAGACCCTCTCATGGTTTTGCTCAGGAGTCAGTTCTTTGAGGAGTGTTGGAAAAAGAGCCTCCATTCCTTGCCCACTGTTGTCCGCCTTCAGCTTCTGACCATGTGGGCCTCTGCCATGACAGCTTACTAGTAAAGCCAATGAGAAAGTCTTCCAGCAAGGCAGAAGTCGCCATCACAAAAATGACGTCCTCTTTTTGGGGTGGCTTCATTGTATCAGATAAAAGCAGGTTCCTAGAGGGGAGGGGATTACATGAGACCATTAATCCACCAGGTAGGGGTCGCTGGGGCCATCTCAGAGGCTTCCTATGCCTTCCAAACTTTCAGATGATAGAGATTATAGAGTAGTAGAGAACCGCAGTCTTCCTAAAGACTTGTGTGTCAGTGAGACTAGGCTAAAAATAAATTGGAGAGTAATTTTTTTACTACATGTGTGTGCATGTAAGTTTAAAGGCATTCCGTACCGCACACGTGGCTCAGTCACTAAAGGGTATCTGATGGAGGCCGTATTCTGTAGGAAATGTGCATTCTTGGAGTGCACATTGTTTTACTCCCTCACACTCACAAGAAGGATGTCATGTGGGTTTTGCTACAGCCATAATTTGTTACAAACCAGGCTCCCTGGAGAGGCTGCCCTGGGGTTTGTGTTCTCAGTACCAAACCCCAGGCTGTCCTGGGGTTTGAGTTCTCAGACTCAGTCTGAGTCACTAGTGGGAGGCTTTGATCCAAGCACAGTTAAATCTTCTCCAATTTCCCTTGATCTGGAGTCATTTCAACCTCGTGTTGGTGTGAATGGGATATTTCTCAGGCATTTCTGTCTTTATGGAGCTTGGTGACTTTGCCAGGTGCAAAGGCAGGCTTTGAGTTGGGTCCCTCACAGGGAGGAGCCTGTGTGAGCTGAGGAAGCTGAGCTGCAGATGGGGACAGATCTGTGATGATATCAGCTTGTCGGTCAGGAGGGGGTGAGGGGAGGTGCAGACTTGACTCCTCCTCAGGCTTTCTCTTCTAAGAATGTAGGTGGTGGGTGGCGTGTGGTCAAGTCAGTAAGTCATGGGGGAGAGCAAAATGAGGCTTGAATGGAAGCTTATTATACTTACAGGTCTGGGGTGGTCACCACATGCCACACAGGGGTCCAGCCAGCAGGGCGCTCAACCAAACAGAGGGCACAGAGAGAGGGGGCACCTGTGGGCCACAGCCCTTGTTGGGGTCCAGGCTAGGGTTGAGGATAATTTGACTCAAAGATACGCTGTGGGGGGTGAGGAAAGGAGAACCCACCGGTCGGGTTCATTATCAGATGGCCCCAGGGTTTTGCTCAGAGTTGGGGCCATCAGAGGATGTTGAAGTCCCAAAGCATGAACTCAAAATGTAGGATTTTGAACATATTTTCCAAAAAGGCTCTTTACCAGCTTAGTAGAATGGAGACTTATGCTGGAATCGAGCTACCTGTCATTACCCGAGTGATGAAGGTTCCCTACTACTTCTCGAACAGTGCCATTGTCACCTCAATGTTTTGCCAGTCCCTGCAGACTCCTGCGGTGGCAGTGACCCCTCCCGATGGTACAACAAGCGAAGCTCCTCCCTGGACAAGGGGCTGACAGTCTTTCTATATTTTCTCTCTTGATGCCCGCTGTGTTGTGAAATGGCAGAGACCCCCTCTTTACACAGAAGCTCTGCTCCCCACAAAGCCCTCAGCGTCTGTGCTCCTGGGAGAAGCCACCGTGGGCTTGGAGCCCAGGCCCTGGAGTGGCTGGCTGGACACTTGTCATCACGGTGTGGGGCTCTCCGAGAAGTCGGGGACTGAGATTTGGAAGCCGTCACCTTCTCTAGCTTTATGGGGACGGGGATTTCTTGCTTGTGATGCCTCAGACTCTTCAGGGACCTCCCCTCCTTCTTGGCCATTGTTAACGGTCACTGACCACTCAGAATTTCAGTGTGCACCTGCCATGGTAGCTGTGACAGCCGTGGGAGGGATGGTCGTCAGGCCTCCCCTGGGTCCTAAGAACATCAGCGAATCGCAGCTCTGGGGAATCCCCTCTCTCTCAGTTCAAAAATAACCATCAGAACCTGCTCCTTGGGCTCTAGAAATAGGCCCTGTGTCGCAGGAATTCCTGCTTCCTGCCATTGCTTGGGGTTCCTGTTACCATTAGGAGTACTTTCAGCACACGGACCCATGAGCAGTGTTAATTTCCTGCATCTGGCTGGATGCTGGTCTTTACAGCTTCAGTTTGGCCCAAGGAATTGGCTGAGTACCAGCTTCTCCCGGCTGGGCCTTTGTGTCGTCCTTCTGAAGAGACAGAAAACCAACCTCCAGAATCATTAAATGGGACAACTTTGGCTTACTCTGGGGTCACTGAGGCACTAAGAGACACCTTGTTGGTCTCCGCCCTTGCAGGTGCATTTATGCCTTCCTGCCCTCGTAGGTGAGATCAAGGTTCCGACTGCTCACCACACGCCTCTCTGGGTGGTGTCAGACTTGGCTGTGTTGAGCTTTCACAATTTTTCTGGACTCCGAGGTACTAGTGTACGTAGACTAAACTTCCCAGGGGCAGAGTATAGGCAGAATGCTACTGTGCTAATTATAAGGTAAAAGATTCCTCTCCAGCAAGCAGAGGCCTGCGGCTAATGTCTCCCGCGTCTGCTCAGTGGGACCTGAGAAGCACCTTGCTTAGGAGAAGGTGGTTCAGGAAGGGTGTGGTCAGAATAGGTGGTGGGGATCAGCCCAGAAGGGGGTCCATCTGTGGTGTGGGAGGCCAGGCGAGAAGCCATGGAGCCACCTGTGTCCCCAGCCCATTCCCGTCCTATGCAGGGCTCCAGATTTCTGGTTTTCCGGCCACTGTGTCGCTTCTTTGAGCTGTACCAGGTTGATGGAATTCACTCCTATTTTCTGTTTTTTTTTCTTCTATTTACACATTAAAATTTTTTTCTGGACATTATTGTGGATGTGATTACTGCCTTGTTTTAGCCATTTCTTGATCAGCCCACCCCCTTTGTGTATCCTCCTTTCTCTAGAAGACTTCCTGTCTCTTAAGAGAGCTTATCTCATCCATGGAGCGCTAGTTTTAACAATTCAGTTCCCAGAGTTTCTTTTCTTTTGGGGAGGGGTTGACTTGCTATTGTTGGCACGTGCTGATTTCAATAAATAAAGTAAAAAGAATATACATGGCTTTTGTTTGAAGCATCAGGATTTTACAGTTTTGAAAAATATGGTTATAAACATGAATCCTCATGGTACCAGGTGCAGAATGACGGGGCCTGAATAGTTTACGCAGATGCGTCTCACAAATTTAGGTTTTCTTTTTGTGTTATTTCAAAACCCCGGATATTTTTCTTTTATATTTCTAATAGTGGGAAATAAAGGAAATACCTGATTAGTTGGGGGTTCTAGGTAATGGGACTATGATTAGAAAAGACTGAGAATGTGTTTCGTAGTTGAAAAAGTCTTGGGAGTGTCTTCTGGTTCTTTTGCGTCTGTTACCAGATGTCACAAGGAGATGGTGCCAAGGACGAGAGAAGAAGAACCCCCCAGACCATTGTTACATACATTTATCTTTATTGTAGTGTTACTGAAAGGAAGTTTATGATTTACAGTCTAAAGGTTAGTTCAAAGGTAACGACTTCCTACAATTCACTGCAGATGGAAAATGTTTGAGAAAACATTCCGCAGGGCATTATTCTTTGTGAGTGACAGCCAGTTTGATTTCCATGCCGGACATTTTTAGTCCCTGTTAACTCATGTTTCTGGACTTTGTTTTCTATTAAGCTTACCTTTAAGGATTTTTCTGCTTGTACGCAACAGTCTTCTGAAGTGGACAGCTTGATACTGGTCCCCATGTGCCAAGTCCGCGTGGTGACACAGACTGTGTGCGGCGGGGTCACATTGTTCCTTCCTTCCTTCCCCTCCTCTCTGTCCCTGTTCCTGACCTGCAGATGTTGATGAATGCGCGGAAAACAAATGCCACCCGTCAGCTACCTGCTACAACACCCCTGGCTCCTTCTCCTGCCATTGTCAACCTGGATATCACGGCGACGGACTTCACTGCACACCCGGTAAGGTCCAGAGGGCCAGCAGAAGCACACACGGGGACGTGTTTTCAGGAAGCTTCCCTTCAGGGGCCAGCATTCATGAAGCATGAGCACCTCCTTCAGTGGGGTCTCTCCATGACATTCAGCCCAATCTTGGTTTAGCCTGGTCTGGGGCCTTAGTTGGGTTTTTCCCTTGGTTACCTCCTGCCGCCTAGTGGTGTGAGACGCCCCATCCGTGTCCCACCCAGAAGCAGCTCAGGCTAGCTGGCCTAGGCACCTGCTCTGATTTGGGGAGGATGGTTCAGATGTGGTATCGAGATGACGTTTATTAAGCAGAAGCCGCCTGGGCTGGTGAGCCAGGAGCAGGTACCCAACTGCTCTGGGGCATGTGGCCAGCTTGGGGCAGTCTAGTGACTGCCAGTGACCTGGAGCATCTCAGACTTGAGCTCTGGGTGTCAGGGGATCGGAGAGAGTTTGACATATCTTCTCCAGGGCCTCCTGGGTGCCTGCAGATGTCACGGGCTGCTCTTCATGTTACCCAGACAGCGGTAGGCCCCCGAGGGCAGAGGCTCTGGCTGCTGTACCCTCAGAGCCAGCTGGGGACTCGCCAGTGCACTGGGGAAGCTGGGGGGAAACCAGGTGGATGGTGGCAGAGCTAAAATAAGAATTCAGGCTCCAGAATCCCGGTGCCTTGCTAGTTTTCATGCTGTCTTCTAATTGTAAAATAAAAAATTGTCAATGCAGGAGACTTTGAGGTTGGCTGGTAAAAGCAGATGGTTGCAATGCCTTTTATTTCTTCCTTGTGTCTCCCTTTGCTCTGGTCCCGAAGACTCCAGCTCAGGCCTGACGCCCTGTGAACAACAGCAGCGCTATGCCCAGGCACAGCACGCCTACCCTGGGGCCCGAGTCCACATTCCTCAGTGCGACGAGCAGGGCAATTTCCTGCCATTGCAGTGTCACGGCAGCACCGGCTTCTGCTGGTGCGTGGACCCTGATGGTCACGAAGTCCCTGGCACCCGGACTCCCCCTGGCTCCACCCCACCTCACTGCGGCCCACCACGAGGTGAGCCAGCCAGGAAAGAAACCTGGCACCAGCCCACGCCCAGGGCTCCAGGACAGAATGGCTCTGCTGGTGGGTAGAGCATAACCCCTGCCCAGACCACGCAGAGCAGGGCTGGTCGCCATCCTTTCCGAGCCTCTTTTCTTCCCAGGAGTCCTTGAATAACATGTGCACGCCTACATGTACGCACGTTATAGGGATACATCTCTATGTATACATGTGATACATCGAATCTCTTAGACTCAGTGTGGTGCAGGTTGGATGTTCAGGTCAGGCTGAGGGTGCTGCCCTACACCTGTGCTGGCAACTTAGATCCCAGAGACTGATTTGGGTAGACGAGGGTTTTGTCCAGAAGGAGAACTGCCTTCTTGTGTCACTGTTCCACTGGATTCTGCCTCCCGAATTGCAAGAAACAGGATGATGTCTGTGTTATCATCAAGAGCAAAGACAAGGGTGGCACCTGTAGGTGAGGAGGGTCTAGCTAGTAGCTAGTTTTCTCTGACCTGCTGACCCCAGCCCAGAATGTCAGCAGGGAACCACTCTGACCTCAGCAGACCTCAGAAGAGACACAGGAATCCGGTTTTTGTCAGCCCATCCTCTGTGAGACGCTGAGAACAAACATGTCTGTTCCCACCTGAGCTGCTGGCCAGGGTGTGGACGCCGAGTGCAGGCAGGCACAGCAGCTCTCTGCCCCTTGTTGAACTGTTCAGAGGTGGGTGGAACGTCTTTTTATTATTGCAGGAGAACTTTCTTGTGAGGAACATAGGATTGGTCTGATACTATTTCCGTGAAGGTGACCTGTCTGTGAGCCTGCTGGGCAGAGCTCGGTTCTTCCTGCCGAGAAGGGCTCCCTAAACACTAGTGTCAGCTTGTCGTATGTGAGGGGAAGAACAGAGCTGTGGTCAGCAGAATGTGGACAGTTTGCTTCTCTCTATAATCTTCATTGTTATGGCCTGGACGTCAGTGGTTCTTAGATTCATGCAGGTAAAAACTGGTGACAGCTCAAGCCACAGTTACACTCTTAGTCCCCCTCTTTCTCTATTTTTAGGACAAGATTCTGTAGGTCTGAAAAAAAAGACTACAGAGAAATCTGATTTTGCTCACGCCTTCTCTCTGCACAGTCTTGGGTCTTACTCCAGCTGGGACTGGAAATGATCAGATGGCTGGGAGGTGCTGTAGGGGAATGAGAATTCTGTGAGATTTATTAGGACAAGCATGTGTTAGGGACAGTGACTCAAAGAGGAGCCACGACACTGTGAGACGTTAAGACTGAAATAGGGACAAAGCTTTTGTGCAGACATTCTCAGGCCTAGCTTCTCCCTGCTGCTGGTCTGGCCTTGGTCGCCATTTCTGACTAGTCTCATCTGCATAATGAGGCTACTTTGAGGGGGGTGAAAATGCTCTGTGCCCAAGATTTCAAAACATTTAAACCCCTGCCAACCAGAAACAGAAGAGAAAGAAATCCATGGTTGGGTTGAGAAGTAACTTCAAACAGTAAGGAGTGAGAGGGAGGCCTGCCCATGAGTGGCCGGGGACACCCCTTTCCCAGAAGTCGACCGCTCTGTGCGTTTGCATTCCACGCACGTGATCCTCGTTGGATGGTCCCTTGACCCAAAAGTGCATCCTCTGAGTTCAGAATGTGGAGCAGGGTGGCAACTTCCCTGGCAACTTCTCCAGGGAATTCCACTTTATGGTGGCTGGTGAGTGTGTGAGGAACTAGCTTCCTCTTTCCAGGCTCCTGGACACACCTTTGGGTGAGGAAGTCAGAGTCCTCCCTTCTCCATGAGGTCATGGAGAGCTTTGCTCCCCACGGGAGTTATCTGGGCACCTGGAGGCATTGGCTTCCCCAGCCCCCAGCAGCCTGGCAGTGCAGCTGGCCAGGTTTGCGCTCTGGCGGTTTCATTCACAATCTCCCTGCTTTCCCAGAGGAATTGTAGGCACTGGAACCCAATGTAATGTTCCAAGTGTGTTCTTGAAAGTCACTGGGGGATTTTGAGTAAAAGAATGACATGAAATGCCCTTGTGTTTGAGTCGCACCATTCTGGCTGCCAGTTGAGTTTACACTGGTTTGGAGAGAAGGGCAGAGGTGGATGGAAGCAGGAGAATCAGGAAGAAGGTGATGGCAGAAATCCCGCATGAGAGGGTCGGGTCACCAGGGCGACAGGCAGGGGTGCAGGGAATGAAGAAAGAGCCGATGAGGTTTTTGGACATGTCAGATGTGAAGGGAGAGGAATCAGGGATGATGGGGTCCGAGCAGTGGGAAAATGGAGGTGCTGTTTGCAGATGTGGGGCTGGTGGAGGAGTGGGGATGATGGGGCAGGCGGGTTGGGTTTTGTTAGTTTGACTCTGAGAATGCTGGAGTAGCAAGTAGGTGTTTGGCTGTGTGTTTCTGCAGCCCACAGGCTCGAGGTGCAGGATTAGCAAGGAGAAACAGCTCCTTTCACTTGAGCCCCTTAGGTAATCCTGTCACAAGCAAACTCAACGGCCTGCAGCAAAGTCTTCTCAGAGAACTGAGAAATTTCTGAGTTTAGGGCAGAGCCTGGAGGGAACTGCTGTGCCAGGGAAGCCGGCAGGACTTTAAGCCTGCGGTGAGGTGTAAGGTGGGGACAGGAGGGAAGGAGGCTGGAGGAAAAAAAGTGGACAGAATAGGTGGCAGGAAGATAGAGCCTGTGCGAAAGGGTTGGGCTTTGAGAGAATCCCAAGAGCAGCAAGGCTAAAGGACCACAGTGGGAATGAAGAGGTGTTTGCCCCACTCCTGCAGTCCTTGACACGCTGGTCCGCGTGGTTTCACTTTCACTCAGTGGATAGGTGCTAGGGGTCATGTGACACAGCAGAGATTTCAGTAAGACACACATTGGCCAGTGTCAAGGTGGCCCTCTCAGCAGCAGGTCCTGGGGGCTTGAAACCAGCGGGAAAGAATAGAAATTGGCGGTCAGCATCACCTAGGCCACTGAGTCCCGAAGGAGTATCTGCACGAGTGCTTGGCCAGCAGAGGCAGCCTGGGCACTGGCAAGATGGGCAGTGTGGGCCTGTCCTGGCTCTGGCCTGAGGGGAGATTGTCCTCCTCCCAGCTGAGCCTGGCACCACAGTTCTCCCTTCTCCCTGTTCTTCCCGGATGTGGCTTGGCCTCAAGGACAGACCCTCTGGCCGGGGCAGATAGGAACATCAAAATGAACTCCTCTGATTCCCACAGAGAACTTCTAAGGACACATTTGCTTCCCAAGTCCAGGGTCCAGGGGCTTTGCTGAGACCTTGTCTCTGGTGGCCAGGCCTGGGGATCTCTGGCTGCAAGCCTCATTCTGTTCTGGCTCCCAATCAAAGGCCTTGTACTCCCTGTCTGCTCAGAGCCCACCCAGAGGCCCCGCACCATCTGTGAGCGCTGGAGGGAGAACCTGCTGGAGCACTACGGCGGCTCTCCACGGGACGACCAGTACGTGCCCCAGTGCGACCACCTGGGCCACTTCATCCCCCTGCAGTGCCACGGGAAGAGCGACTTCTGCTGGTGTGTGGACAAAGATGGCAGAGAGGTGCAGGGCACACGCTCCCAGCCTGGCACCACCCCTGCGTGTAAGCTGGGACCAGCCCTCCCTGACATCTGGGCACCCCACTCTTTCTGTAGGGATGCTGCCAGGGATAGGTGAAGGTGTGATACCCGGTGTAACCAGGTCTATTGAAAGACATCACTGTGCTGTGTTGATTTACAGTCCAGTCCACCAAGACCCCAATTTGGATTTGGTGTTTGGTTTTCGTCATTAGCAGCTTCTGTAATTAGAGCATTTGGAACTCAGTTCAATAAGCGATTACTGCCCTCTCCCAGCCCAGGGTGAAAGGGACGTTGTCATCCTGGGGCCCAAAAGAGAAGCTGACACAATACTGTTCTGTTTTTTTTCCTTTAAAAAACATCGAAAAAGAAATGTTCTGCTTTGTTCTGAAGGCATGGTGATGTTTCCCTCCCAAGTAATTGGCAGTGATTTACATAATTGATCCTTGGGAAAAAAACCCTGGAAATTAGAATTTCTTTTCAAAAACATCTGGAGCACATCTGTCTAAAGTGAAGAACCTTTTGTTTTTCGAGGCGCTAGTGTGTGGGAAAGTAATTTTTCCTCCGCTCCCCTCCCTGCGCATACCCTGGCAGGTATACCCACGGTGGCTCCTCCCACCGTCCAGCCCATGCCCCGGCCTGAAGTGACCCCACCGTCCGTGGGCACCTTCTTGCTGTATGCCCAGGGACAGCAGATCGGCCACCTGCCCCTCAATGGCACCAGGCTTCAGAAAGACGCAGCCAAGACCCTGATGTCACTGCATGTAAGGTGGATTTCCCGGGGGCGGGGCCTGTGTGGGGCGGAGCCTGTGTGGGCGGGGCCTGCGTGGGGATATAGGGGTGCAGGCCTCCCGCAGGGCAAAGGATTGCAGAGGAAGGACCTCCAGGAAAGTGTCTGGCCTGCAGTCCTCCTTCATGGGCCTGAGGCCAGCGCCACAGAAGTGGAGCTCTTTGTTGCTGGGCATCACGTGCGACTGACCAGGGCCGCCCTGTCCACTGGCTCCACGGGGTCCCGGACCTATAGAAAGGGAATTTCAGAGTTGACCGGGTGTGGCGGCTGTATGGTGGCCCAAGGGAAAATGGAGAGGATTTTACCCCAGGGTTCTCCGCATGTCGCGGACATCTCCACAGAGGTCCTGGCCATCAGCACGGCAGGAGGACTGGCGGTGGAGCTGTGGTTCTGGGACCAGCTGAGAACTCCGAGGGGAACTCAGCTGGGGACCCCTCCCTGTTTGAGCCCGCCCCTCCGGTTCTGGTTCTGGACGCAGGTGTGGGGAGCCCGGGGTGGTGCAGAGGCGGGCCTGCCCCCGAACCCTCAGCCAGAAGGCTCCCACGTGCCCCAGAGCCCCAAAGTGGAGCGAGGGACTTGTGTACGAGCCGCAGCGAAGGGGCTCCCGGGGGGGGCGCCGGCGCGTCCAGTGGAAAATCACCTGACTCCCCCCCCAACCCCCGGAGAAAGCACAGCGTCCGCGTGTACATTCCCTTCTGGTAGCGAACTGACTCCTTATTTGGTTCCAGAAAAGCTCAGAAGAAGCTGGTGTTCAGAGAGCGATGTGTTTTTTCCTTTTTAAATCCCTTTCCTTCCCCGTAAACTCTCGCATGCTGTTGGTAAAAGTTCCTTTGCAAGAGGTGGGAACTGGGAAGTTGCTGCCCTGTCACTGCACGATAAGCCAAGGCAGATGCTGGTTGCTTCTCTGAACAGGGCTCTGCTGAAGGCCGGGTCTGACAGTCAGGCAGTGGCACTCAGACAGAAATGGGACATGGGTCGTAAGCACATTTTAAGCAAATCTACTTAACCTGGAACTTTTTCTCCAAGAAACTTGGAATTATGAATTTCACGGGTGGGTGGGAGCTCCTATGAATGTGTGTACCCTTTGTCTGGGGCTGATGAGTTTGAATTTTCAAGTAAAAGGTCCCTCTTAGGTCCCCAATATGAACTGCTTTCTTCTCCCAAGAAGCCAAATCCTGTTTCATACGGTCTTTCTTGTACTGAGTGCTCTCTCAGAGGCATGAGTCAGGCCAAGTCCCAAGAGCTTTGTTAGGCAAGGCAGGAACTGGTGTGACCTCAGGGACGGCCAGATGGTCCCTAGATGTTGGCTTTGAACATCTGCTGGGCGTCACAGAGCAGGCGTCAGGATTGCAAACTGGATGAAGCAACTGCTGCGTGGGGTTGAGAAAAGGACTAACATGGGCTTAGAACTTAACAAAAAAGACTTTGTCACTTGTTTAGCTATAAGGAAGGAGGGAGACCTTGCTAGCTAGAGGTTAGGTGGCCACCGTCCCCAGTCCTTAGCCCACCAAACGGGAAGCTTTCTTTTATACGGAGCACACCTGAATGCTTGCTCCTTCCTGAGAATGAGGGACAGGAGTAAGGGCGATTGCAACTCATGTGGAGGAAAGATCTCATTATATTAACAGAGGAAGGGAGGAAAGTTTTTTTTTTTTTGGCATATGTTGACTCATTTTAGAAAGGCTCTTTGAAAAGTGCTGATAACATCTGAAAGGATTCAGTTTTTGCTCAGTAATATTTTCCTGAGACCATGTGTAAAGGGGCTGATTTTTTTTTATTATTAAATACCTTCGTTTTTGATGTCAGCTGTAAGAGCACTGACTGAAGGGCTTATTGTGTCCTAATTACAGATTGGAACACTTTAAACACATTTATGCTATTAATTCTTACAGCAACACAACTGCCACTAGCATTGGGGTGCAAATGAGGAGACCACGGCATAGAGAGGTCATGTACCTGACTCACACAACTAGTAAGGACTGGGCCTCTGTAGCCCACGTGTCCAGCTGCTGTCTGCATGACCACAGAGTGGGGTTGTTCGCTACAGCTGCCCATGAATGAGGCAGCTGGGTGTGAGCGTGGGGGAAATCTAAAGAATCCTAATTCTTCCAATTCTGTGATTTGGTGCACCAAGGGCTCCATAGTCATTGGGATTGATTATGATTGCCGGGAGAGGACTGTGTACTGGACGGATGTCGCTGGGCGGACAATCAGCCGTGCCAGTCTGGAACCGGGAGCAGAGCCCGAGACAATTGTTAACTCAGGTCAGTGGCTTCACTCAGCAGACACCTTGCATTTCCTTGGGTTCTGCTAATTCACTTCCCTGTCTTAGGCTGAAGCCTCCTCTTCATCCCCCCTCTCTAAACAAACACTGTCACACGGAGGGAATGAAAAGATGGTTGTTACTGTGAGCCCTTGAAGAGCTCGTGTGGTGATGGTTTGCTCCGCCTGGCCTCAGCACTGTGGCTGCCTGGACTGTCAGCCTGGTGGGTCTGCTAGTCTAACAGAGGTGGCAGGAAAAGTAACAGAAGACCTGTTCCTCTGTTAACCTGGCTCTTGGGACTGCTCAGTCATTGTTTTAACACTGTTTACACATAGCAGGCCTCTCTGATGCAGGTGCCCCTTGCGAATACTCCAGCCCTGCCTTTGCTTTCTCCCCAGGTCTGTTAAGCCCCGAGGGACTAGCCATCGACCACATCCGTAGGACAATGTACTGGACAGACAGCGGCCTGGATAAGATAGAGAGGGCTCAGCTGGACGGCTCTGGACGCAAGGTCCTCTTCCACACGGACCTGGTGAATCCCCGCGCCATCGCTGTGGATCCAATCCAAGGGTCAGCTGGGCTACTAACTCTCCCGTTCCCTGTACCTCCCGACTCACAGCCCCTGGATTTAAATACAGAGTGGGGAAAAGCTCGAACGCATTAATTTAACAGATTTATTGAGGATCTCTTAGGTGTCAGGCAAAGACAAGGTCTGTTCTTTCATACAGCTTATATTCTATGTCGGTCATTATGAAAGTTTTGAGATACACAAAACTCAAGAAATGAAAGATGAAGCCCCCCCCAACAACACTCATAAGCCGAGCAAGTCGAAACTTCACGGGGGAATCAGAAATGACGCTGTTGACCTGGGCTTCTTGGAAGTGAAATAATGGACCATAACAGTTTTCCTCAACACATATTAGAAAGTAATAAGACAGTGAACAAACAAGAGAAGAGTGTGGCATGTGATACATGTGGAGCTCAGAGTTGAGAGAGCGACCTGGCCTACTGTGGACCCAGTGGTCAGGCAGGGCCCGAGGAGGTGGCTGGTGTGCTGACCGTGGGGCGGGCCTCCTTCAGTAACACACTCAGCCAGTGGAAAGCCACAGGGGGCCTACCTCGCTTCAAAGGCAGGAGGAAGCACCGTTCACACACTGGGCATTTTATTTTTCTGGCCTCATTATTATTGGAGCAAAAGTCGAGATAAAATTTTCCCTGTGACAGTTAGTTGCTAAGGTCACCAACTGGGACATACAGGACTTGGTCAGTTTCAGTACTTGTGAGAACCAGGGAGCATTTTTATAACTTGAGAAACCCTTGCTGTATTTAAGAGGAACTGCTACCAAATTAAATTCTAGAGAAGCCCTTCCAATGAATGGAGAAAGCATTCAGCCTTGATTTTCAGCAAAGTCGCTTTTGACTAAGAAATACTTAGTGCACGCCCCAAGCACTTCTGACAAGAATTACTAGTCCTCTTAGAAAACCTCTTCTTGCAGAGGTGTGCGCTCCTGCCATTTGGGAGGCCCATTATCCTCTTTGATGCTTGGCCTGAAACGAGGGGAACCTGTGAGCAACGATGCCTGGTCAGGTCTCCGTGGTTTGGGGAAAGGCGTACTTTAAACTCATGTGCCACAGCCATGAGTTTAAAGACTAAAAAAAGTAGAGTTTTGTTTCTCATCATGATGGCAAATAGCAAAGGCCAGCAGACTTCAAAGCCTCAGGGGGCCTACCTCCCTTACATGACAGGAGTAACCAGAGCTCACACACTGGGCGTTTTATTTTTCTGGCCTCATTATTGGAGCAAAAGTCAAGATAAAAATTTTCCCTGTGACAGTTAATTGCTAAGGTCACTAACTGGGACACGTTTGAATGTAACACATTTAATCTTCTGCAACTGCTCAGTGGAATGGTTGTTAAGCCTTCCTGGATATGTCTCATTCACATGGTCTAGATTTTACCCCTGCCACTCTCTTCCTTAAGCAATCCACAAATAATTTGTGTGTACGTGTGAACTTGTTTGGGACTTGTAAGCTTGTTTTCAGTGACCTTGAGTCACTTTGGGGACGAAGCCAGATCATGGATGATAAAGCAGTGATGGGCACACTCTACCATCTGGCCACCTCCACCTCAACTGAGTGGAAACGGCTTTTGGGCTTTTGTTTTCAGCTTTCCTCTCCCTCCCCTGTTGGGCATAATGAATGAAGTTCACAGCAGGAGAAACCTATGATTTCTTCCTCTCCCTACTCTCACTGAGGTCCTCTGTGGCTCAGTTGATTTATTCGGTGCTCCTATAGATTTTAGTCACCATTACCACTGCTGTAGCCACAAACCTGCTTCTTTATATATAACCCATTTGCAATTAACAGGACCATATTACACAATATTTTCCTGGTTATCTGTTCAATGAGTATTTTTCATCTTTAACAAGGCATTTACAAACTAACTCACTTGAAGTGTTTCCACCCTGGGATGCCAGGTACAGCACAGATGAGATTGCCCTTGTTAAGTGCCAAACATTTTTCCTGGAAGAAGGTAGTTAAGGAGAACTATTTCCCTCCCAGATCCCTGCCTGAACAAGTCTCAACAGGATCTGAAGTTTCTATAGCTAAGTTATTCCTAACAACTGCATTTCTTTGCATTTTAAGCCCAAGATCCAGTTCCAAATTGTCACAAATTAAGAGTTTCTGGGCAATTGAGTCAGAGGTATCCGAGAGACTTGGACAATAATGACTTCTGCCAAAGTTACAAATGTCAAAAAACCTTGTGATATAGGTTAAGAGTGAAATATGGTCCTGTAGGCTATTTATTGCTGTGTAACAAAGTGCCCCAAAACATGTATTATCTCCAAGTTTCTGTGAATTAGCTGAGTGCCTCTGAGAGCCTCTCCCAGGGATGTAATTGGCTGTTGGCCAAACTGTAGTGGTCAAGGCTCGGCTGGAGTTGGGGGAAGACCCACTTCTAAACATGCTCCCTGGGCTGCCAGAGGTACCAGTTTCTTGACGCCTGGTGCCCTTTTTCGGTTAGCTGGCGACATGGCATCTACCCTCCCTCAGAGGGTGCACAAGAGGGCACCCAAGACAGAAGCCAGTTTTTTAAAACCTAATATTGGAAGTGGCATCTCATCACTTCTGCATACTCTGCTCACTAAAAGCAAGACCTAAATCCAGGCCAAAGTCCAAGGGATTGCTTAAGGCTATGAGTCCCAGGGAATGGGCTGCCACAGGTTGCATGGCTATTCTTTCATAATCTTGATTTTTAATTTATCTACAGCAACTTGTACTGGACAGACTGGAATAGAGAAGCTCCTAAAATTGAAACATCTTCTTTAGATGGAGAAAACAGAAGAATTTTGATCAATAAAGACATTGGATTACCCAATGGGTTAACCTTTGACCCCTTCTCCAAACTGCTGTGCTGGGCAGATGCAGGTACTGCTGCTGATGGAATGCACACAGATAACCCCGTACCCTGCGTGAGCACTGTGCAGATTCTACTGCAAAACCAAATCCCGTCATTTAAATCTTTTTGGTTTAAATACATTGGTAACAGTATAGCACATAATTTATGCCTTTGGTTGGTAAAATGTTAAAGAATATTTTTAAGGGGCGGCACCTGTGGCTCAGTGAGTAGGTTGCCGGCCCCATATGCCAGAGGTGGGGGGTTCAAACCCGGCCCCGGCCAAAAACTGAAAAAAAAAAAAAAAAAAAAAAAAAGAATATTTTTAAATGGTCCTTATCATCTTTTGCAATGGAGGGGGATAGTGTCTGAATCAGGCAGTTAAGTTTCATTGCTTGCCTCAACATGAACACCCAGCATATTTTTTAAAAATCAAGAAGAAATATTAGCCACTGTTGAATTGGCAAACAGATACATGAATGGAAGTTATTTTCTTTGGTCAGTATAACTTACCTAGAAACATCTATTACTTTAACAGTATGTTATTATGCCAAGAACATTCTTTGAAAAGTGATATAGCAGGCTGGCTCCCTTGAGTAATAATTTTGGGTTGCCAATGCCCAGGTTTATCTTTCTATTGTGTGCTTTTCATTATTGGTATAACTGAAAAGATGATATGTGTCTAGTTCTATATTAAATATGGAAAAGGTTGTTCTTGAAGAATGGTATCTAATGAAGGGGACTATAATACAGTTGGATCACTTTCACAACCCATCCAAAACAAGTTGCATTTTATTTTTTATTTTTAAAATTTTTAAAAATTTTATTGTTATATTCATTTTTCACCAGAAGGGGAAAATACTAAGATGGTAGCATGACTCATGTTTTTCAATTATTTCCAATAATTTGGAAATTATTGAATTATTTAGGTACTGTGTAACTCTCGAGACTGATTTCTTCACAGTGAAAAATATGAGTCATGCAGTATTTTCCCCTTCTGGTGAAAAACGAATATATTCTTTAAAAAGTATTCTAGGATTTTTGCAGGACACAAGAGGGACTCTACCTAACAAATGCAAATATTATAACAAACATAGTTGTTTGTAACCTCACATTAACCTGAAATTAAAAAAAAAAAAAAAAAGAAAAAAAAGGATTTTGGTTAAAGGATTACTTTGGCTAATATACATTGCTTTCAAAGGGTAAGTATTCACCCAGATGTTAGGTTTACAGTTTGTAAGTTAAGGGTTGAAATCATGTAAGTTACAAAAATATCTCTGAAGACCTGCATTGGAAGAAAATAGCCAGATTTCAGTAAATGCCAACACTTTCTTCCAAAAAAGCATTTTGACTATTAAAAATTGAAATGTGGCCAAGTGTGGTGGCTCACACTTGTAATCCTAGCACTCTGGGAGGCTGAGGTCAGAGCATGGTGGTGTGGGCTGGTAGTCCCAGCTACTTCGGGAGGCTGAGGCAGGAGGATCACTTGAGCCTAGGAATTTGAGGTTGTTGTGGGCTGGGTGAGGCCTTGGCACTCTAGCCCAGCAACAGAGCAAAAGACTCTGCTTCAAAGAAAATAAATAAAAATTAAAAAAATAAAAACTGAAATGCTATTCAACATACTGAAGACTAATAATAGAACAGGGAATTTTACAGTTGCTAATTTGTATGGCTGCAGTGTAAGTAAAAATTCCTAGTTCTGTTCTACTTTTCCTTGGAGAAGGAATTTATCCATCACTATCATTTTTTGCCAAAGCAGCTTTTCTTTTTCTCCTCCATGATGAAAAGGTCTCATTTTCCCCTTTTGATGTTTTAAAAGGAACCAAGAAACTGGAGTGCACACTACCTGATGGAACTGGACGGCGTGTCATTCAGAACAACCTCAACTACCCCTTCAGCATTGTCAGCTATGCAGATCATTTCTACCACACGGACTGGAGGAGGTGAGACCACGCTCTCCGCACGCCTGGGAAGGCAAACCGCTCTGGAGGAAATACTGCTTGTTTTACCAAAACTTAATTGGCTTTAGTAATGATAAGTCTTCTGCTGGGGCTTTTGTTTCATTATCTCATTAACAGGTAACATCCTTCAAGTGTTACCGCTTTTGAAATTACGCTTTTACTTCACCCAGAAGTTAATGAATGGTATTGCTCACCTGCAGTTTAAAAGTGGATGGCTATTTGTTAACACACAAGCTAAAAAGGAAGCACATTACTCTAAACCTGTTCAGAGAATAAAAGACTGCCCCAATCACCTGTATGATTAGATACAGGGTTTAAATGGTTTAAAAAATGTGAACACACTGTGCACATAGGAAAACTAAAAACTACTACTCAGTTCTCAAATGAAGAAATGGGAAACAAAAAAATGTCTATGCTCTCTACTCCACCTCCTACAATTTTGATTTAATTGGTCTGGCACGAGGCCCAGACAACAGTATTTTAATAGATCCCCAAGTGATTCTAAGCACGGCCAGGGCTGAGAGCATTTAGAACGGTGGCTGTCAAACTTTGGCGAGGCATCAGCATCACCCCTCAAGCAGAAAGGCTCAGAGGTTTCTCGCTACTGGGATCGACCCTGTACTCTAACCTCCTTATTTTTTTTACTTAGTGACTGACTCTCCATGAATTCACCCTTTCTGTTACCAGGGACGGTGTTATATCAGTAAATAAAGACAGTGGTCAGTTTACTGATGAGTATCTCCCGGAGCAGCGATCTCACCTCTACGGGATAACTGCGGTCTACCCCTACTGCCCAGCAGGTAAATAAGTGGACACACTGGGTGCTTCCTGGAGTAGCAGGGAAATAGAAACTGACTACTCACGGCCAGTTTATCCCCACTGCCTCTCAACTGCACTTCTCTATGCACAAAATGAAAGACACTTGCTGTTGTCACTTGATTACAGAATATTCACCTTCCACCCCCTACTCTATCCTCACAGGAAGGAAGTAAATAGGAATGTGAAGGTGGACTTGGCGTTTACAATCGGAACCTGGACCCTAAAGAACATTTACTGCAAAGGTGAAGAAAGTGAAAAAGGCATTGACCACGAGAAGTTCCTGTATACACCAGATGAACATTTTTAGTGCAAAAAACTACATTTTTTGAAGTTTATACCTCAATCTTTACTACTGTATCTTTAAAAACAAAGGTTGTTATTGCAAGTTTAAAAAAGTAATAGAATTTTAATTGTTGCTTATTAAAGCAACTTCTTGTAAACATTTATCATATTTAAAAGATCAGATTCAACTAAGAAGGAATTAGAGTCTCAGACTCTAAACCTGATTTTTGCTACAGATTCTTTCTGGCCAAGAAACTGAAACATGTGCTCAATATAAAATATATAGTCCTACGGATCATAAACTTCGACACAGTGAGAGAGGGCAATGCAGAACTGATGGGATGTAACCAGTTATTTATGGTTTCCCAACAGCAGTTCTCACTTTTTTTTTTTTTTACCTCTGTATCAGTGCATTTCTATTTATATCAAAAGGTGCTAGAATGATTCAGTTTGTATTTTCTGATCCTGTAAATGCCTCCTCAGAAGTACTCACAGAAAGTACTACATTAATAAACACCACAGGTGTGACAGTTCTTAAATTTTCTAGATTACTGCAATAAAAATTTTAAGTTTCCTATGACTTCAGCATCTACATTGTCTCTGACACAGGTGGGGAGTGGCATGTACCTCAACCACAAGACAGGAAGCAGATTATACATACTAAAAAAAAACAAAAAATTCCACTTTCCCAAACTTTATTAAAGAAAAAAACAGTGGTGGTAAATCTCTAAAACATCGTCAATTTTCTGGGATTCCTCCCTCGAAAAATGTGACATTTGATTTCCAAGCACATGCCAGAAGTGTACGTGGATCCCAGCTGCACTAAGCAGGTGAGGAGCTAAAGTCTTAGTG
>CAUYON010056804.1:0-16610 GCA_963573935.1 Arctocebus calabarensis
CTAAAAATAGATCTGCCATTCGATCCTATAATTCCTTTATGGGGTATATATCCTGAAGACCAAAAATCACATCATAATAAAGATATTTGTACCAGAATGTTTATTGCAGCCCAATTCATAATTGCTAAGTCGTGGAAGAAGCCCAAATGCCCATCGACCCACGAATGGATTAATAAATTGTGATACATGTATACCATGGAATACAATGCAGGCTTCACTCTTCTTATGGCCAAAGCACAAAATTCTTTTAATATGAATCTATTTTTGGACTCTTTATTGCTTGCTTGTGTGAAAACATTTTTTTTCTCTCATTCTTGAAAGAGTATCTGGTCTTCTGGTTTTCAGAGAAGAGTATCAGAAGTTCCATAGATCTTCCTCCATGGGAAAGGGAGGGGAAAGTGTTAGGCTCGTGGAGACACAGGTACTACCTACCAGCACAGCCATTCTACTACATATCTGTATTTCTTTTATATCAGTGGTTCTTAACCTCCCTAATGCTTCCTAATGCCGTGACCCTTTAATACAGTTCCTCATGTTATGATGGCCCCCAAACATAAAATTATTTTCATTACTACTTTATATCTGTAATTTTGCTACTGTTATGAAATGTAATGTAAATATCTGATATGTAGGATGTATTTTCATCATTACAAAGGTGTTGCAACCCACAGGTTAAGAATTGCTGTTTTATATGTTGGTTTTCTGCATGATGTTATTTAGAATTAAGGATCTTATTAATAGATAAAGTTTGAAAGATGTTATTGTATTAATGTCATCCTTCCATTAATAATAATAGGAAACAGTTAAGTAGCACTAATTATGTTCTAGGAAAAAGCTTAAGTGATGAATATGCTTATACACACAGAACAATTCAATTTTCATAGCAACCTTCTGTAATAATTATGATACAGTCTCCTTTTTATAGATGAGGAAACTAAGGCAAAGTAGCTTAAATTACTTCTTGAAGTTACATAGCTAGTAAGAGGTCCAACTATAATTTGACTCTAATTTTCTAAGTTTTGAGTACATGTTATTAAACAATTATACCATTATGAATTCTAGAAAGTTATAATTGATCCTATATTTAGAAAGTAGAAGGGGTGAAGAAAGAATCCTGAGTTCTTTATTGTCTTTCTAGGCTTTTCCTACTAGACCACACTAGTATTCAGAGTGAATACTGACTCTGTGTTCATGTAGTGTTGAATCTGACCAACTTTGTGTTCATTGCTGCTGATGTCCTTAATTTAGTGGTGATGACTTGCAAACTCAGTTAGTCAACATCTGATTTGATTCACTTGTTAGATGACTCACAAGTATATCAAACTTAAGAAGTGCAGAATACTAACAGAACTTGTGATTCCACACTCTGCAAACCTGTTTGCCCTACTCCCATTTTCATTCAGTAAATAGCATCACCGCTTTGCCAGTTGCTCAAGCCAGAAACTTGTTCGTCATCTTTAATTCCTTCTCTTTTCACCTCCCACATCCACCCCACCAGCAAGTCTTTTAGATAACAATCCCAAAAGACAGCTGGAATCTATGTAATTCTTTCCAATATAGCACCACCCTGAGAAAAAAAGCACAGTAGCTATTACCTACGTCCTTTCCTTTCTCTCCCAAACACAGAATGACACACCAAAAGTCTACACTCAACATACACCATAACAGGACCCTATTTGATCTTTCTTTCTGATTTGTAACCCTATAGTGCGAGAAATAAACTTAAAGCTACAAATATCTCAAAAACTTATCCCGAAAATCACTTTTCCAGAAATTTTTTTTTTCAGAAAGCATAAGAAATGGTAAATATACACCTATTACAATTGTCTTATCCCAAATTTATTTTATGCTTGATCTAATTTCTAATTCATATGGTGGCAAAATTGTTAAAGTTAAAGTAAGCTATTCAGGCATATTTTATGGAAATTTACCACAAAAACCTTTTGCTGTTTCAGTATTTAACTTTTCAAGATTTGAAATCGAAATATATACTTGGGAACGTTTAATTCAAACAAAGCACTTAAGCTGTATTGCACTTCTTTAGTTTAGACATATTTTAATCTTCTTGTTATTATATTGGCATGTTACAATTAATGACCTATTTGAAATTCCATTAAATATTCTATTATCAGAGGCTCATAACTGTAGCATAAAAAATTTTCTCCAGGCTGAAACTTGTTGTACAAAAGTCTCAACCTAGAACCAATTAAAAAAATTAGTTATTAAATAGTTTGTCTTTGAATGCAGACTTGTCATTTTCATTAATTTTTGGACTAAGCTGTTTAGCCATGTCTATACTGCTCCATGCTAATATTCTAAAAATTGTTTTAGAAATTTTCATGGAAAAAGTCATGAGAACCACAGGGTTATACTTTATTATTTTATACTGGGGAATGGTATGGCTATTTATTCCCCTCTTCTGCCCAGGGTTCTCCAGTATTGTGTCCCTCTGGCTCAGCTTTACCATCACATCAGCCTCTATTCCTCCTCTATGGTTGGGGAGAATCCATTGCCTGTCTGTGCAGGGTGAAGAGGAGAATCTGAGACTTTCAATGATGCTTCCTGTTTTTAGTTCTATGTTCCATGTCTCATTTTTAGAAGCACTAGATATCACCAGTTTCTAAGCTTTCTTAGGGTTTCAATGAAAATCAAATTACATTTTGGTGAGGCTGATAGGATGATGAAGAGCCTAGCTACTTGAGTTCATGTCTGGACTCTATCATCCACTAACTTTTTAATCTTACAGCCATTAATTACTTAGCTTCTCTGAGCCTCAGGCTCCCATCTTCAGCTTAACAAACTGTCAAAGAGTTTTCATGAGGATTAAGTGAAGGCATAAGGAAAAGATTTAAAGATAACAGAGGGGATGACTGGGTAGAACAAGACAGGCCATTTTAAGGAGTTGGCTTTTCTTCTAAACACAAGGGAGAGCCATTGCTAGTTGTGAGTGGAAGGCAGACAGGATTAGTTTTGTTTGTTTGTTTTTATTTTTATTTTAAAGAAAACCCTAGAGGTTTCTACCGTTAAAGTTTTCTGACAGGTTGAATGTTAAGAAAAAGAGAAGAGTTGGTGTTGCTTGAAAAGGTTTTGGCCTTTAGCAAGGAGGGAGTTTCTATTACCTTAGGCAAGGAAGGGTATGATAGAGTAGGTTTGCAGCGAGGGGGGATAAGAGCTGTGTTTTGCTTATCTGTTGGACACCTAAATAAGATGCTGGGGAGAGAGAATTTGGAGCAGGAATTAGAAATTTCAAAGTCTTAGGCCAGAGATTATTTATTAAATCATCATCATTAAAGACATGACAAAGGAGGAGATGGACAAAGGAGTATAAGAAAGACTGAGACCTAGGGCATGATGACACTGAGAGCTCAACATACAAGCAAGACTGGGAGGAGAAGGGAGATCAGCGAGGTGAGGAAAAAAGACTTGTCCTAGAAGGCAGGTGAGGAAAGTGTGCTGGGGAGGAATGAGCTGTGTTCTACATGGCTGATATGTCAAGCACAATCAGGACTACAAATTCACCACGCATTTTGCACAAGGGACATCACTGAAGGTCTCCACAAGAGCAATTTTCATAGAGGATGTGACGGAAAAGTAAACAAAGTAGTTTTAAGGGTAACAGAGGTGTATGGCACACATCCTGGGTGAAGAGCTCAACTACAACTTGGATTTATATCTCCCAAACAGAGGTGTATGGCACACGTCCTGGGTGAAGGGCTCGACTACAACTTGGACTTATATCTATCAAATGCTAACAATGTAACCTAATCATTTGTACCCATATATTTATCCAAAATTAAAAAATAAAAGAAGGAGAGAGACTAGAAATAGTAAGGTAGGTAATTCAGAAAGGAACTTTTCTGAAGAAGGAATAAAAGTAATAACTTGCAAGTGTAGGTGGTCAAGAAATAACAGCTTATTTGTATACTCTAGGAATCAACTACCATGGACAGAACTCCAGAATGCTACAATCTATTCCTGAATGCTGAACTTTTACTTTTAGAATAGGCCCTCAAGTAATGTCGTTTTGTTATAATGTCCATGAGAAAAAAAATAATCAATTCCTGGCAAGGGCTGATGTCTGTGTGAAGTTGGCAGGTTCTGTCCCTGTCTGTGTGGATTTTCTTTAGGTGCTCTGGTTTCCTTCCACATCCCAAAGCTGTAGACTTTGGGTAAATTGGCCTGTCTACATGGCCCCAGTGTGAGAGTGTGTGTGTGAGAGAGTGTGCCCTGCAGTGAAATGGCATCCTGGCCAGAGCTGTTTCCCACCTGGCACCCTGCCCACCCCGTGACCTGACTTGCAATAAGTAAGTTGTAAAATGAATGAAGAAATTGAAATGATTGTAAAATAAAAATTTGTGAGCTATGTAGTAATCGTACAAATGCGCAGCAATAAATTACGTGTGACAAAAGCACTCAGGGAATCCATCTCATCTGTGATTGTTTTTGAAGTGTTTGGTAGTAGCAGGCACTTACAATTTTCACCTTGCAAACATTTACTCCTTGATTTAACGCACCACCACTATGACCATTGTCACTTGTTGATTCACAAAAAATTAAGTAAGTAATTCTTACTTGTTTTTATTACTTTTCTTAAACGTGTGGGTAGCTCACACATACTTCACTATGTAATATTAGAAGTGTTTTTGGTCTTTATTTAGAAGTTTGGTGATCAGAAATATGCTGTTGGAACTTTTGTTTATATCAATTAGCTGTTGGCTAAATTGGTTTCATTATAGTTGTTTTGCTTAAAGACGCAGTTTCCAGCACTATTGCTGATGCTAAGTGAGGACTTGCTGTACTGATAACATCTGGAATCAATGGTCACAGGTATGTGACTGTTTTCAAGGAAATAAAATTTGTAAGTTTAAAGCACAGTGGTTAGTGCATATATAAAGTTACGTGGTCAAAATGTTTACCTTCAAATTGCAACTGTATATAGTATAGGCTCTTTGATTTGAGAGTAATTATGCCTATTTCAAAAAGTTTGATGGGGATATCTTCAGTCATCTAGTAGGTACTGAATGCCTAAGTTATTCCAGGCACTGTTCTAAGTGCTGTGAATTTAGCACTGGACAAAACAGATGGTCAATGACTTTTCACAAAAAACAATAAATGCAAGTTCTTCTTCTTATTATTTTTCTATTGTCATCTTCATCAATACTGACTAGTCATACACTATCTAGAGGGGACCAAGGTCATGATATATTTGGAAACGTGCAGTATAAGAAAATACTTCAAAGAATAGTGAAAATATTAAAATGAAAAGCAGAATTTATACATTTCTTAAAGATCAGAACAAGGAGCAAAAGGTAGAAGGAGAAATATTATGGTCTGATATAAAATGAAATATCTCACACACTGAATGGGCTGGGTAATTGTGAGGTAGTGATTAACTAACACAGGTAACATTCAGGCAGCACTCTCAGAAATGTTGCACTAGGAATTTCTATTTGGGAGTGATGTGTTAGACCTGGGTGTTTCTAAGGTCCCTTATGGATCTAAAATGTAATGATTCTATCAAATTTTTATAAATATTTAATGATTCATCATGATCAGAATTTTGAATCACTTACCTTTTTTAGATTTCAGCTTTGGATTCATCTATGAAAAGATGAGAATAGTAATGACACTACTGACTTTTTAGCCCTAAATTGTGTTAATTCATGAAAGCCACCTGAAAAAGGTTTTTTTTTTTTAACTTGTTTTCAGTTTTTGTTTGGAGCCAGGAATGTTGATAATTGTGGGCTACATGTACTATACAATACTAGGCCTCTCCAGTTGATTTTAAAAAGATTTAAAATTATATGAATTACATTAGAAAGAAACTTTCAGCTTTGCAGACAAGCAGAGAAGCCTCAGCAAATAAAAACCATATTGCAAGGAGAATTATGTGCTGTGTGGGTGAAATTAAACATTTACTCTCAGTTCTGAAACCTCAGTTCCTAGAAGTGAACAAAATTGCAAACAATTATTACTGTAAGAAATAACTCCTGCTTGGCAATCTTAGTATGTCAACTCTGATTCTGCACTGAGGGCTATAGTCCATGGTGCTCAGGATAATTATTGAAAACAAAACAACTCTTCATAGCATGTAATTCTCTTTCATTATAACATTTCTTTTCAGCACTGTTCCTCGCTTTCTCCACTTTTATTTTCCCATGCCATTTCTTTTTCCTCTGGCTAAATCAACAATTATTGAGCATATATTATGTGCTGAGAATAACCAGTGAAGGATAGCAGCAAAGGAATATAAAGACCTATTAGACCTGGCCTCTGATATTGAGGGACTTGTAGATTATTTAAGGAAGGAAAGATGGAAGGAAGATAGGGTAAATCAAGATCTTGTACAGACCTTGGCATTATATAAAGTACTGAGAAAACTTAGATTGATGACTTTAATGAGGTTGTGTGTAGGCTGGTACTTGGCAAACATTATTCATTGAATCCTTTCAAAAACCCTGTCAAATAATTACATCCACATTTTGATAATAGAGCTTAAAAAATTTGTCCATGTGTGTCTGATTCTAAAGTCGTATTTCTTTTTAGTGCAATGCGCTGCTCTACAGGAACAATAGAATATAATGGTGTTAACTGCATTGTGGAGTGGAGTAATCTATACTTACCATAGGCGTGAAAGGTAAGATATCACAAGTGGTTGATAAGATAGCTAATGACTTCATAGAAAACTAGAAGCTTGAGTCATTTTTCCCATTCCTTCTTTAATGAAATATTTTTGAGCATTTAATACCAAGTGTAATATATAGACCTGGCTTAGCTGCCAACAATGCAAATTTTGAAAAAGATACCAATAGAAAAACAAAAACTTTGTGAAATATATCATATAGTGGGAAATTGTCTTTTTCCTAATGTTTTTATTTTTCCAAGTTTCACTGACAAAAAATAATTTTAATTTGTTAATTTCAGATGAGCCACTAAGATTTCTGCTTTATATTTGGTTTCCACTTAAAATTAACACTACGTAGAGTTTGTTCCCAAAAGTAATCACCTGGGGCATGTCTTAAAACTGGAGATTCCAGAAGAATCTGGGAATCTATGTTTTTAGGAATGGCCCCAAGTTAATTTTTACCATTAGCAAGTTTAGGAATCACTCATTTAGCCCAAAGCCATTTGAAGAGTAACCTTGGTCTCTTGATTGGTCAGGGAACCTAACACCGGCAAGGGAAAGGCCCCAATAATTTCTCTCAGTGACACAGTAATAGGCCATCTCCTTGCCAGAAATCATTTCAACGTGGAAGAACAGAAGAGCAGTGGTATGGGAGCCACTCCCGTAAACCTCCCCAAACCCTGCTGGGCTTGTTTAGCTGCTCTGTAGAGGCCATCCCATGTACTGCTGCCCACTTTCACCCCTTTCATGGGTCTATAACTCAGATAGTGGCTTGTGTTCATCCTTCATTTAAATACTATTACTCAGCGTGTCAAGTGGGAAAATGCTGGCAATGCAAAGGTTAATAGAAGCACTGACACAACCCTAATTGCAGTAGCGCAAACATATCTCTATAATTGTAGTTAGCACTTATCTCCATTTCTCATACTTCTTCAGCCCATTGAGATCTGCCGCAAGCTGAAGATGAAAAGGGGGGCCTCTGGAGTCGCTTGATCGAGCAATGTCTGATATAGTTATCAGGCTTCTGCAGAGAGAATGCCTGCCGTTGTTGGATATAGTGTCATAATCAGTGTTTAGGCAAAACACCTGGACTTCTGCAGGTACCCCCCCCCCAAGCCCTCCCCACCTCAACACTACTGGATCAACTGACTGGGAGAAACGGATGAAACTGGAAGGGAACAAGGCACCAGTCTGAACTGGTTGTCAGATGCTTTGCTGAATGTTTCCCATTAGGTCATTATTTACCCTCATTTGAATATATGTTTATTTTCATACTTAGGAAGGCACTGGAAACGTGCCCAACTCATGGGCAGTGACTGACTGCTGCTTTTAAAGCTCAAACATGCTGAGGCTTGTTGAGTACAATTGGCCGTGCTGCATAATGATGGCTTTGGGGTGGGGGGGGACGGAGATGATAATTTTGTAATTCAGGGATCTCAAGTCAGCTAATTTAATGAGGACCCAGACTTTTTATTGTCAAAAGAGACAGTCATGAAATCAACCATCACTATGTTTGTCTCCTTAATGCTAGCAAAGAATTTACCTAGATTGAGTACCTTTATGGTGCTAATTAGACCAATGTTTTGGGTTAATATATATGGGTGGAAAGGCTGGTACTACATGTCTTAATATTAATTTTAAGAGTCTTTGTATATTTGATTCTGTTTAAAGATTTCTTGAAGGTATATGCATGTGAAATCGTATGTTCTTTCTTATTTTTTCTATTGATTTAGTTTATTCAAGCTAGTTATAGGTTACCCACAAGACACTATTATATGTATGATTGGAGATACAGTGATCTGTATTTTTACTCTGATCTTGGGTGGCCCATGAAGCTGACATTTCTCTAGACTGTGTATAGAGAAAGACACTTCTGCAACTTTGTATTGATTTCAAAGGAACAGGCCTTTGTCAGCTTTTATACGGTTTGCTTTTGACACCTCAAGTTACTGGAGAACTTTTACTTCCTCTCCTGAAGAATCCAATATACTTAAGAACCACATTTCTATTCCATTCAATCTGATAATTTATTCACACTAATGATTTAGGAAGTTACCCATTTTTAGTAGCATTTTGTTTAAAAGAGAGAATGTGGGGAGGGAATAGCTCATCTTCTCACAAGAGAATGATTCACTAAAAATGATGGAACTCCAGTGAACTGATGGCAATAAAACTTTCCAAGGCAGGTTCCTGTGCAGCATCCATCATTTCTATAATTAACTTTGGTAAAAAGGCGCAGACTCTGGACCCTAAGTGTGACATCCTGAGTCATCAGAATGAGTAGGGGTGTGACTATATGGGTTTGTGTACTGAGGGAGATAAAACACATGCAGAAGAAATACCTACCGGAATTTAAAGAATTAATTAAAACATATTGAGGGGGCTGGGTTTGGTGGTTCACCTTGTAATCCTAGCACTCTGGAAGGCTGAGGTGGGAGGACTGCTTGAGCTCAGGAGTTTGATACTAACCTGAGCAACACCAAGACCCCTATCTCTAAAAATAGACAGGCATTGTGGTGAATGCCTATTGAAGCAAGAGGATTACTTGACCCCAAGACTTTGAGGTTGCTGTGAGCTATGACAGCACAGCACTCTGAGGGGAACAAAAACACTTAAAAAAAAAGAAAAAAATGGAGGAGTGACATAAAAGGAAGCAGCATCCTGAATAAATAAATGTATGCACAAATGGAAGACAGGAGCTCAGCTATAATAGTCTCCTGTGGCTAATGACAGTAAGTAATACTACTGATAGTAAGTAATGATAGTTACTAATGATAGTAAGTAATACTAAGAATGATAAGCCAGTATTTACTGAGCATTTACTATGTGCAGGAGCTGTGCTTTGTTGTGTTATTTTATAAAATTCTTGCAACTACTCCAGAAAGTAAACACAATTATTATTTTCATTTTAAATGATAAAACTGAAGCATAGGAAATCCAAATAAATCATTTGACATGTTGTCAAAATTGAGTCAAATCCAGATGATTCTAATGCCAAAACCTGAGCTCTCAATTAATCTATTTTCAACAAAGCCAGTTCAGAGTTTTCTTTACTTTTGTTCTCAAGTCAAGAAAGGGAAAATGGCTAACTAGGATACAAATTACATGTATCAAAACCATGAACTCTGTGAATTTCTGTACCTCTCTAAAACATGGTCTTCTTATGGTCAGGATCAGACCAGATAAAGAGAAAGAAGTTATTTTGAAGACCCATAAAGAGCAATTATAGGGGAAGCACTGAATGAAATAAGTAACATGGTTCTACTTAGAAAGTCATTCCTGACCCCTATATTTTCAGAGCAAAACTTATTATATATGTTTTATTTTAATCAGGAAAATTATGTTTGCTTCTTTGGACGCTTATGTGTAAACTGATTCTTAAGTCTTTAACATCCTGAAATTGAAATTGTGAGTCTTGCATAGGAACTGGCTTCATCTTTACCCTAATGGGATTTTAACTCTAGCAGGGGACTGGCCTACTGAGAGAGTGGAGAGTGACTAACTGCCCAACATGGAGATGGGCACATGGGTGCAGGTGAGAATGAGAGATTGGCATTGGAGGCCAGAAATCAGTTCCAGCTCCACCCTTCCTATCTATGTGGGATTCTACACAAATCAAATCACTTTAACTCCCTGAAGTGGTGTTTCTCAAATTATAGCATGTGCCAGAATCACCCAGACTTCTGCTGAAACATGAGGGACTGGGCTCCACCCCCAGAGTCTCTGAATCAGTAGGTCTGAAATGACCAGCAGTAGGTCCAAGAATTTATCAGCAAGTTTCCAGGTGAGGCTAACACTGCTAGTCCAGGGCCAAATTCTGAGAAACACCACCTGGAGCAGTGGTTCTCAGCCTTCCTAATGCCCAATGTATTTTCATTGTTACAAAAGGGTCACGACTCACAGCTTGAGAACCACTGACATAGAGTCTCAGCATTTTCATCTTTAAAATGGGGATAATATAAACAGTATCTAACTCATGGGCTGTATGTATTATGGTTTGGAGACTGAACCTTCAGCGGACTTTCTCACCTGCCCATGTATGCTCCACACTACAACCACCAATTTGACCTGTGAACTCAAAGAACTAATAGTTTATTAACTAGCATGTATTTAAATATTATACACTGTCAGCCCTAACACTGCCTATGTTTGCTAAACATAAAGGGGGAGTCGGAGAAGGAAACTAAAGGAAACTAACGTCCATTATTCATATCCTTTATTTGGATTGTTAAGAGGATATCAGTAATTAAAGTGTTTCTATTGAATGTCACTTCTTAAAACTTATCAGTGACTAGATTTTTGGAGTTACCTTACAAAAATGACAGTTACCTACCTACGAACAAGGAAGACTGAGTCTAGTGATGTGTGCTTATGCACAGCCAGAGAAAATGCCCGAAAAGGACTTTCCTCTTGTAATGCATAATAACGATGAAGGTCTTTCCCGATGTTCTGTATATCCAAAAAGGATAGTTAAAACCCAATTAACTGGGACGGTGCCTCTGGCTCAGTGAGTAGGGTGCCAGCCCCTCATATCATGGGTGACAGGTTTGAACCTAGCCCTGGCTAAAACTGCAACAAAAAAATAGCCAGGCACCTATAGTCTCAGCTACTTGAGAGGCTGAGGCAAGAGGATCGCCTAAGCCCAAGGGCTGGAGGTTGCTGTGAGCTGGGACGCCACAGCCCTCTACCGAGGCGACAGAATGAAACTCTGTCTCTAAGAAAAAAAAAAAAACTTAATTCATTTATTTAGCACATATTTATTGTTCCTTTTAAAGAAATCCTTGTACTGTGATGAACTCCTAACATAGGATACAAGGATGAGAAAGATGTAGTTCATGGCCTCACAAAATTCCATTTTAAAACTCTTTGATCCTATGTTTCTAAATTAAGTTCTGTGTCCCCAGGCATAATTTGAAGTATTTATTACTTCATAAGAATCATCGGTCTACATCAATCCCATACATTTATCGATCAGCACTTTGTTCTCTGACTTTTATTAGGTTTTGTGTATGGTCAAAGGGAAATACAACAAATGACCTCTGAACTCAAAGAACAAGTAGTGTATTAATCAATTTGCATTTAAATATTACACACTGCTATCACTAAAACTGCATAGGTTTGCAAAATAGTAGGGGAAGGTCAGAGAAGAAAACCTAAAGGAAGATTTCCTTGTGACTCAAAATGCTTCCACCAAATGGTTGCCCCATTCCAACTATAATTTAGGGCAATTTAAGATTAAGAGTCACCAAAATTTTAACTTTTAATTTCAATCCAAACTTGGAGCCTAAGTAAAATGTAAAAATTGGTGAATTATATGGCAAAGAGAAATCTGTTTTGACTTTCCTCCTTATGAGCACTATTTTGTGCTTCCAATTCATTTCCTGGCTTGTAGAAATTCCAATTTATTGAGGAGCTTACTAACAATAACATATGAGACCCTCTCTTTGTTTCTTGACCTGAGTTTTTAATGTGATCCTACCCAAAGCTAGAGAAAACCTCTACTTGTAACTAGGTATGAATTTCAGAGAAAATGAATGTACAGTGGTTACTGCAGAGATTGATTCTTGTCATAAAATACACTTAGTAATTTCTATATATTAAATAACAAATAGCATCTTTCATAGGCAAATATGATATCATTGATGTAAACATATCATTAATTTATTCATTCAATAGATAGCAAATAACATTTACTGTATTTCAAACAGAGAGATAGTTCGCAATGAGTTTTGCACATATTGTTGTTTGATACCACTTCAATTAAAAGATTCTATTTTCAAATTTTCAGTTGGAACTAAAGAGATAAAAAAAGTCATGGAACAGATCTTCTGTCATTTAAGTATAACTAGGCATTTTCTCTCTCTCTTTCTTTCTTTCTTTCTTTTTTTTTTTTTTTTTTTTTGGCTAGTTACTAGGCTGTTAGAAAATTTAAGCCTGAAAGGTGGAAGGGGGTAGGAATGAGTTGAATGAGGTTAGATTATTTCCCATACATGAAACTGCGTGACCCCTATGGCTGATTAAAAGACTGCTAGATGAAAAAGAAGAAATATCCTTTTTATTTAAGGTCTGAAAGGTCATTCTGAGTTTACTTAATCATCACTGCTATCTTCACATTAGCTTTTGTTTGTTTGTTTTGATTTGTTTCTATTTTTGTTCCTTTTGGGAACCATATTTGCATGCTACCTCGAATAGAGTCTAGTTATGCTTGTAAGGTAAAGTATTTTGACATAAGCTTAGCCTCAGCTACATCAATTAGGAGCCAGGAAAAATGGGAAAAGGGAAGATATCCAAGTCTGGATGCCTTCCTTTTTAACTGTTCTTAGAGTATGAAGGGAAGTATAATAACCAAAGGTCTTTGAGGGAAATGGGAAGTTACAAAAGGATTACAAATTGTTAGAGAAAAATTCAAACTTTAACTGTCTGCCTAAGGCTGATCCTGTTCTCTCTTTGTAACTTGTCCAACTTACTAATGGACAATACCAGCAAACTTGAGGTCACATACTTTCTTCAAACTTGGGAACTTTTGACATTATTTTAGAGATTTCACTCTAAAATTTTTTGATAAATTTCCACCCAGTTAGCATTTGACTTATTGAATTAATAAAACAAAGGAAGAAAACATAAAGGTAATCTATCAACTCAGATTCTTACCAAGTTTTTTGAAAGGTAAAAACAGATCTCTTCATTTCTGGGTACTATAACTCATCTAAAAATCAATAATTAAAGGTTGATATTTTAAGCAAGAAGTAAAAGTATTAATTTAAACTATCTCTATTCTCAGAGGGTGTGATTATATGAGTAAAACCCCAAATAATCTATGTAAAAATTACTGTAAGCAATAGTATAATTTAATAAAGCAGCAGAATTAAAATTGACATATAAAAGTTGAATAAATTTCAAATATATGTATACCAGGGGTGCCAAAAAATTGTACACACACCTTAATCAATGTTATCTATGTATTTCTTTTCAAAGTTGAATTGAATTATAGTAGCAATGTGTAGTACCAGGTTCATTCAAAAGATGGTATTAATCAAATGAATGCTAATGTAACCATGTGATGGGCAAGACAATCAAAGAAAATGGCAGGGGCATGGTTGTCATTCGAAGAGAACAAGACCATTTTGAAGTAATATTTAAAATTTGAGAACATTGTGGAAGTACAGTGACCATGGAGGCATGATTATGCAAAAGATCCTCCATCTCCCCTAACAATGCATACATTTGTGATAAGTTTGAGACACATGGTCCTGTGTGTGGTGTGCACAAGGGAGAATCTGGGAATCCTCACAATGTTGCTTAAGCAGTAGCTTGTCATAATTAGAAGTATTTGGATGCTGATGGTAACCACTTTGAACACCTCTTTTAATTGCAGAAGTCAAATGTAACTTATTTTCATCTTTTGTTATCAGTATACCTTGAGTATTACAATTTTAATACAGTTTTTTTTCTTTCTAAAAGTTGTATACATTATTTTGGTACCTTCTATAACTAAAAACAAAAACTATTTGAAGTTATAATGACTAGAAGACACAATTTATGGTTATACACAGATATAGCTAGATGTAAGTTCAACAAGAAGTGTCCATAACCTCTGTAAAGAAATCTATAAAGTGCTGTTGGAAGGCCAAATTAGCAGGAACCTTGAACAATAAGGAAAGATATGTTTTTGGTTAGGAAGATTTAAGATCATAAATATTTCAGTTATTTATAAGGTAATTAATAAGTTTAATACAATAAAATACTACCAATACCAATAAAAATACCACCAGTTTTGTTGTTGTTGTTCTTTGTACTAGCCAAATTTTCTAGAAAGTTAATTTGAAAGAAAAAAAAGGCAAGAATACACATGAGAACTTAAAAAAAATCCTAAAATATATTAAAACATATATTTATATGTTAAATAAATATGTTAGACTAATAAAACAAATATATTAGACTAATCCTAAAATATATTAAAACATATTATAAAACTCCTATAATTAAAATATCATAGCATTGCAACATGAGTTGGAAGAAAGAACAGATTCCAATATGTATGAAAATGTAGTACAAAATATTCTTATATCCATGGGGAGAAGATGATCTTATTTAAATAACTAGTGTTGGTATAAGTTGATGGCAATAGAGAAAAAGAAAATTGGTCTCATTCTCCTGCACAGCAGGACAAATTCCAGATATGTCAGAGTTGAGTGAAACCATATACATACTAAAACAAAACATGAATGAATACCTGATAGCCTAGACATAGAAAAAAACTTTCCTAACCATAACTCAATGTACAAAAGCATTAAGGGAAAATATTGATAAGTTGACAGCATAAAAAGTTTCAATTAACATCAGCATGGATAAACTTTTTATGACAAAAACACGTAAAAAAAGAAAACCAGTATGACCAGAGTAAAAATAACATAGTGGGGAAAATATTTGCAATATCTATCAAATACAAATGTTAATAGCACCAATATATAATAAGCTTATAAGTATAGGGAAGAAAAGCATTCTATGGATCCCATAGAAAAATGAGCAAGAGAATAAATAGACAGAAAAATGCAATTGACCATTAACTACTTGCAAAGGTGCTCAACACCATTAGTAACAGGCTAAAGAATATAAAGCTACCTGGAGATCCCATTTTCCACTTAAGAGATTAGCCCAAATCCAAAAGTTTGATAGTATCCCTTCTGGCTGGATAAGACATTCTTATACATTTCAGAAATATTTCAAGTGGAGGCAAGTTGGCTATGCCTATTAATTGGCATAGTCGTATTACTATTAGGAGCCTATTTTGACCAAACCATGGAAGGAAAGAACAAGATGACATTTGCACAAAGCTACTCTTTGCTGCAAAAGACTGAGAAAAACCCAAATGCCCATCATTAGGGGCCTGGTCAAATGCTATATTACATCCACATAATGGGATAACATACTATAGTAAAGAGAAATGAAAAAGATCATAATATACTACTCTGGAAGTCATCTCTGGAACTAATAGATTAAAGAGCCACAGGCATGTATTAGATTGTTTAGAAAAATCTTATTAATGAGTTGAAAACGTTTTCTATAAAGGGTTAGATTAGTAAATATTCTAGGCTTTGTAGATCCTACAGTCTCTGTCAGAACTACTTAACTCTGCCTTTGTAATACAAAAACAGCCCTAACCAGTACATAACCAAATGAGCTGCATGTGGCTGCATTCCAACCAAGCTTTACTCACAAAAACAGGCAACAACCAGAGAGTTGGCCTGTGAGCCTATAGTTTGCCAACACCTAACAAACTATGTGCAGCAAGTTGAACACAGACTGGATGAAAGAATAAGGACAGGATAATGAGAGCAATCTTTTTATTTATTTATTTATTTTATTGGATCACAGCTGTGTACATTAGTTCAATCATGGGGGTACAGTGTGCAGGCTTCACATGCAATCTGAGATATTTTTATTAACCTGATTGACATAACATTCATGAGATTTTCTCATTTACTATGTGAAAACATTTTTGATCCTTATTTAGAAGTTTTCTCCTGACCCTTCAAATATGTACCACACATGTGATCTCACCCTTTGTCCTATCTCCCCCCGACCCTCTCACTCCCTCTATCCTTTCGCCGTCTTCCTGTGCAATAAATGGGTTGTACCCTTTGCTTGAATGATAAAGAATTGGTCTCATATTAGGGGTGTATACCTTGGATACTTTTTCTTCCATTCTAGAGATACTTTGCTAAGGAGAACATTTTCCAGCTCCATCCATGTAAAAATGAAAGAGGAAAAGTCACCCTCTTTCTTTAAGGCTGCATAATATTCCATGGTATACATGTACCACAGTTTATTAATCCATTCATATATCGATGGGCTCTTGGGCTTCTTCCATGACTTAGCGATTATGAATTGGGCTGCTATAAACAATCTGGTACAGATATCTTTGTTGTTCTGTAATTTTTGGTCATCTGGGTATATACCCAGTAAAGGAATTATAGGGTCAAAT
>CAUYON010056806.1:0-22557 GCA_963573935.1 Arctocebus calabarensis
ATTTAGTCTTAAGTGTGAAGTGAAGGAGACACCAAGGCACAGGTGTCTCCTCAGCAGTTGTCCAGCCTTTTTGGCAATTGGAGCCTCTGGTGGAGGTTGGAGGTCCCCCTCCTTGCCTGTCATCCAGCCCGCTGGCTCTTCGGCTGGCTGCCACACCACCGACACTGCCAAGGAGGAGGCAGAATGTCCGCCAGCCACGCTGAGCTGGCTAGGGTGCCAATTGTCCTGCATCAATTCTCCCTCTCTGAGTAGAAACTCCAACTGCCAATCTCCGCCGCTTTAGCCTTCCTCGGGGTGTCCAGAAGCCTCATGCTGTCTCCCTGTGTCCCCAAAGGGAAGTTTCTGGGCAGATCCCGCCTGGCAGAGATGCCTGAAGTCCTCTCCCCAGTCTCACTGTGCCCAGCCACAAGGAAGCTGTTACTCGTCTGCCATCTTGCTCCGCCCTCCTCACCCTAAGCTTCTTATAATAATGAAAGGAATTATTATTTTGAATTAAAAAAGCAAGTTCAAGAACGTATGTGGTAAGAAGAATTTCCCTGAAGTATTGCAGAAACTAGACTGGGTCCAAGCTGCATTTTCTATGCTCGTGCATAAAGGGTGGAGTGGAAGCCTTCCCAGAGATAAACCAAAACAAAGGGCAGGTAACCACAATTTCACTGGAACTTTGTGTTGGATTTTGTGTTTGTTGCAGACCACACATTGTGATAGGCCTTGCCCTCCCTAGCCTCCCTCTCACGTGGACCTGTCTTGGGGTGGGCTGGCCATGTGCTGTACAGTAGTGGACAACACCTTTCCCATGAGGCTCTCTGGGCAAGGCTGCCCCGGTTTCCCAAATATTTTATACACAAAGCTCCCTACCTCCCCTTGTAAAAGGAAGTGCTTTGTTTGGCCAAAGCTAGGGGACAGGACCTCCAATTACTGTTCCTTTTCTGCCTGAACCCAGCCAGACTCCGGGCAGAGAGAGTGAGGGCTGATTCAGGATGGGGTGCTGGAAGGAAGCCTGGGGCCTCTAGCAGTCCCTTAGGGGCCACCCACAGCTGGTCTTGTGGTAAAGAAATGTCTCGGTTGCTTTTTCTTGCTGTGCTTTGAGAACTTCTCCCCTTGCACTGTCTTATGACCAGACACGCTTCTGCTATCTGTCCTCTTTTACTCATCCCAGGGGGCCCCTGTCCCTGCGGGACTCCCCCTCCCCGCTTTCCCCTTCAGGACAGCCCATTTCTCAGTGCCCTCTTTTTTTGGAGCGATGGAAAGAACTCCTTTACCATGAGGCTTCACAGTGGTAATTTCATGTAATAGATGTTGGAAGAATGCATGGTTGTAACCAAGGCACTTAATCCCTAATGGTAGAATTTCAGTGAGGGATTTTTGGGGACCCCACATTCCTGTCAGTGATGCACAAATCATTCCACTTTAGAAGCTACCTACACTTCTGAATCATTCAAAGTCAATTCGTTGAAATGGTACTTATATAGTCTAACCTTATAGAAATAAGGTTCTTAGGAGGTAAAACGTTCAGGTAAGGCATAAAATATTAACAATATGGCTTGAATAACTTTTAGTGTTATTTAATTCTTAATTTTCGTTCAATCTCCTCAGTATCCATGTTGTACACATGCCCTTATTTTTCCGTGCTTATCAATATATGGTGGGGACTTCAAGGCTTAAGAGTCCTTGTCTAATGTCTCAAACAAAAGAGGGAATTGGAACCCCAGTTCATCTGACCCCAGAACTGCTATATTAACCGCTTTCCTCATTTGTACTCATTTCTTTCCCAACTTGTTCCACAAAGTTTTACTATAGGAGGTAATTAAGTACATTCTAAAATAGCAGCAGAATGTAAAGTCTAAAAAAAGCTTAATATTTTATGCTTGGCAAGAATTCCTGGAATTTGGGTGGCGCCTGTGGCTCAGCGAGTAGGGCGCCAACCCCATATACCGAGGGCTGCAGGTTCAAAACCGGCCCCGGCCGAACTGCATCAAAAATTAGCCGGGCGCTGTGGCCAGCGCCTGTAGTCCCAGCTACTTGGGAGGTTGAGGCAAGAGAATCACTTGAGCCCAAGAGCTGGAGGTTGCTGTGAGCTGTGACTCAACAGTACTCCACCGAGTGCGATAGAGTGAGACTCTGTCTCCACAAAAAAAAAAAAAAAAAAAAAGAATTTCTGGAATTTAAAAACTGACATTCCTTTCTTTTTGTTCTGATATGCATGATGAGTTCAGTAACTTTTTTCTGATACATGTGTCTTAAAAGATGAATTGTTTAGGGAAAAAGACATGCTTTCCAAGTGCAGTTTCATTATTGATTATTAAATGGGCATCCTTGGTGAGTAAGTAAATGCTAAAGATTTTATGTGACAATGATAATGGAAACGACAACAGTCTGGTTTGGAATTTTTGAGAGGTGTTTTATGTACAGTTGGATAAAGCCAGTTTCTCACACCTTGTTGTTTGCCCGACTTGCCTCTGCAGTGTAGCCTCTTTAAGCTTCCCCCTGTCCTTAGGTGTGGTGGGAAATAAACTGATTTGCCCATCTGGGAACTCCTCAGCTTTCTGCCACTGCCTTTTTCCTCTCTGTGTCCTGGGTTCTGTGTAGCAGTAGTCAGGCCACCCAGCATGAACACAGCTTGAGTAAGGGCAGCAGAAGCAAAGTCAGCTTCTCTGAGATGGGAGGGCAGGCAGCAGGGCCCTCACTTCCTGTTTGTCAGAGATGTCATGGATATGGGATGGCTCTGACTAGAGAAGGATGAGGCCAGCACACAGATGCCAGCTACCTTCTGGACTTAATGGTGGCTCCTCTTCAGGCTCAAACTAGCCTGCCATCTTCTCTTTCCTCCCTCCCCCCAGTTCCTTTCTATCCTGGCTGTGACTCCTTTTCCCAGATTAGGTGTCTCTTCTACCCTCTTCGTCATCTCCTGGGCCAAGCTGCAACCAGGCTTGGGGGATGGAGGCCCATTTACTCACCCTTGCTGTCATAGCAACTGGCCACCAGGAGCTGGGATTGTATCTTACTGGCCTTGGGGGTGACGAGGATTAGGATGGTGTCTCTTAGCATGTTTTTGTGCCACACATGGTGAGTGCATTAAGACTTTTATCTTACAGGCATCTCTTGAGCCCTTTCTTTACTTTTACCACTTTTCAGGGCTGTAGGATCTAACAATAGTTTTTCTTGGACAATTAATGAAGAGTCTATCCCCAAAGCCGGCCTGTCTGGCTTGGAATTATTCACCGTTTGTTGTCAGTATGAGTCAAGAAAAGAAGCCAAAGAATTTGAGAAGTCAAAAGAAAGCCAAAGTAGCTATCCCTGTGTCTTGACATTTGCAGATGGAATACTTAAAAAAAAATTGTAGTAAGAACATTTAATGTACAATCTACCCTTTTAACAAAATTTTAAGTGTAAACACAGTATTAATAATTATAGACATAGAGTCTTATGGATTTTTAGAACCTATTCATCTTGAACAACTGAAACTTTTCTATCAATTGAGTAGCAGCTCCCCATTTCTCCCTCCCTTAGCCCTTGGCAACCCCTGTTCAGCTCTGCTTCTGACCTTGTCTATTGGTGATACCTCATAGGAGTAAAATCACATAGTATTTGTCTTTCTGTGATTGGCTTATTTCACCTGGCATAACATTCTCCAGGTTCATTCATCTTGTATGTATGCAGGATTTCCTTTTTAAAAAGTTTTTAGTGTGTATGTGCTTATGTTTTTTATTTTAATTTCTTATATTTTTCTTAAGACTGAATAATAATTTATTGTAATGTATACACTACATTTTTTTTTTTTTTGAGACAGAGTCTGACTCTGTTGCCCCAGGTTAGAGTGCAGTGGTGTCAGCACCTTATACTCCTGGATTCAAGCAATTCTCCTGCCTCAGCCTTCCAAGTAGCTGGGACTACAGGCACCTGCCACAATGCCCAGCTAGTTTTCTGTGTGTAGTAGAGACAGGGTCTCGCTCTTGCTCAGGCTGATCTTGAACTCCTGAGCCCAAAGGATCCTCCCACGTCAGTCTCCAAGCGTGCTGGGATTATAGGCATGAGCTACCTTGTCAGCCTATACTACATTTTTTCAATCTATTCAGCCACTGATGGGCACTAAGATTATTTCTACATCTTGGCTATTGCAAATAGTGCTGCAATGAGTACAGGAGTGCAAGTATCTCCTCAACGTGCTGATTTCAATTCTTTTGGGTAAATACCCAGAAGTAGAATTACTGAATAAAATGGTGCTGCCACTATGGCAAGCACAATGAAAGTTTTCAAAACATTAAAGAGACAGACTAGATACTTTTGCCAGAGCTCTTCTTCATGGTCAAGCTTAATTCTAGCTTGGTGTTGTCCTGACCTCATAGTCATTTTCCATTAGTTTTTGTGTCAGGTCAGTTGCTGTGGAGATATCAGGGTAAAAGGGATTAGCTTAATGTACGTCTGGGTATAAAGAAACTTAAAGTTTGGCAAGGCTTTAACAAACCTGTTGGTTTTAGTTTCCCTAACACTGTAAAATGGGTCAGTTGAAAATTGAGGAAAACCGGCTCCAGGAGTTTAGGAGTTGGCTCTGAGGACATGTGGCCATTGGAAAGGGAGGAGTTGGAGCTTCACACTCCAGGAGCCAGGGTCCTGCAACTCCAAGTCAAATCATGCTCCTGTGTGTTCTACTTTTGCAGTGAGCATATGCACCTGCGCTTTCTGCATTCATGTACACCTATACCCCTTGAGTGTCATACCCATGAGTTCACTGATCACAACCTGAAAGCCTGGGTCCAAAGTCCAAGCCATGATGGAGAGGCCTGGGAAGTGCTGGAGCTGGGAGCTAGGGATGCCAGGATGCATGGAGTGAGGAAGTCCTCAGCTCAGGTGAGGCTGGGCTGGAGATGCAGCAGGTAGGCCTCCTCAGGGCAAGACTGGAGGAAGGGCTTGTGGAGGACAAGTGACAGAAAGATTGGACTGGAAATGGATGATGGGTTTTGCACCATGATTATGGAATTTTTATCCTGAAGACTTATGTATAGGCACCCATATGTTGGTATGAGTAATTCTTGTTGTGCTGCTGTTATTTTTTTATATTTCAAATGATCATGGATGAATTCCAAGGCAGTGCTCTTTCTTTCTTTTATTCTTAGGATATTTTCAAATCTAAGCGTGTCTTGCATATGGGTTATGAGAGACAGGGCAGTGTTACAATGCAGGCCGCTGAGCAGGCAGCTCTCACCTGTGGCCTCAAGACACTCCAGGTCTGGGGGATGACCCTCACGTGGCTGGGAAGGAAAGATGACAGCCAGGCAACTGCCCCTCCTATCACCACCTGCAGACCCAAACCTTCACTTCAAAGGGGATTTTCTGTTCAATCCAGTCTCTGTAGGTCAGCACTCTATTCTTTCTGATTTTTTGAAAATGAATTCATTAACATACAGTCCAGGGTTTCCTGGTTGTGTTTTTTAGATGCAGAAATCAGGGGGAAAAGGCTGTAAATGTGTAACAGGAGTTCATAGCACAAGAAAAAGATTAAAGGGAAACCTCAGACTTTGCCTGAGTCTGGCAGGGAGTGGAGGATACTTTTACACGGAGCAGGAGCCTCTGGCATCTGTTCCTCAGTGTTTGGAGGGCTTTCTCAGCCTCCAGACTCTTGCTTGTGATTCAGATATGAGCCATCCTTCTCTGGCTTCTTCATGAAAATACTGTTCTTTATTGGAACAGGTAAATAATATACTGTGTTAAAAGATGGAAAAGGCCAGAGGTGGTGACTCATGCTTGTAATTCTAAGCACTTTGAGAAGCTGAGCCTGGAAGATCACTTGAGACCAGGAGTTTGAGACCAGCCTGAGCAACACAGTGGAACCCTATCTCTACCAAAAAAAAAAAAAAATTGGTGAGGGATGGTGGATGGTGGCATGTGATTTTAATTCTAGCTACTCAGGAGGCCGAGGCAAGAAAGATCAATCATTTCAGGTTTTTGTGGGCTATGATGACACCACTGTACTGTAGTCCAGGCAACAGAGCAAGACCCTGTCTCCAAAACCAAAAATCAAACAAACAAACAAAAGAACAAAAACCCCGAAAGGGAACAGGAACAGAGAAAAAGAAAACAGAGTCTCACATGAGATTTGAATGCCTTTCTCTTGAGTCCTTAACTGTTTTATTTTCACTCCTTTTATTTTGTTGTCAGCATTGGCTATCACTTAAAATTAAGCTGGGAATCTCAAGAAGTATTGATGTCTGAGCCCTTGTCTGGGCTAATGAAAGCAGAATGGACTGTGTCTAGCAGGCCGTTTTCTGCCTCTGCTCTACAACCATCCAGCCTTGCCACTCGCTCCTGGAGGAGGCATCCCCATCCCTCTAATCTTTCTTCTTCGTCTTTTCTAGGTGACAAGGGTTAGTAGACAGTTTTTGTGTTTGTAGGGAAACTTGTCTTTTGTGGCAGTGTTTTTATTCCCCCCTAATATGTACTTTTCATCTGCCAGGAATCCAGTTTTCTTTTCTTTTTTTTTTCATTTTTACAGTTGGGGCAGGTGCTATGAAGTCAGGGCTGGCTCTACCCACTCCTCAGAGACCTTCTAGGAGCAGGAAGGTCTGGGACGTGTAGTAGAGACTTGATATTTTTACCCATCAGGTGGGAATATAAACAGTGTTTCCTAGCATTGCACTGTTCGAAAGAGGGTGCCAGTGTAGAAGATGCTCTGAAATACTGTAACACTTCCCTGCTGTCTTTGTGCACTGACTTAAATGGGTCGAGAACTTGTAGGAAGGAAGACTGTTAAGTAAATACAGACAAAATCTTATAATTTAATCATCAGTTCTTCCTAGGTTATAGTAATGAGCTTGCTTAAAATAGATATTTTTAAAGTTGTAGAATAACAATTTTCTCTCCTTAAATTTAGAAATAACTTCTAATCATGGCTTTGAGGGTTTGGGTACACTATTATTTTTTAATTCAGATTCTTATTTTTGCGTTTATTTTTTGTTAATGCATTACCTAAAGTCACCGAAAAACAGTAGATGATTGTGCCCTCCTGTCCACTCCCTGATCCCTAAGGGAAGCCACTTTCAAATCTGTTTCTCATGGCTTTTGTCTTCATATTTCTAAATAATTGCTCATACTGTTATATGTTGATCTTTTGCTTTTAGATATTTTCTTTTGCCTTCCTATAATGAAAGATGAGACTTTTGCTCTTCTTCATCACATTCCCTGCCAGACACACACAGATGCACGCACCGAGATGCACAGTGCATGCACACAGATAAATGTACAGACACTTGCGCACATAGACACATGACTCCCTCACCCTCTCAGGGTAGTTACAGTGCCTTTTGTTGCTATTGTTAATTACATAGTCAGTGTTTACTTTGTTAGGATTACACCAGTATTGCTCATGGTCACACTATATAATGTACTAGGATTATATTTCCTTTTCCGTAGAACTTGTTTTCTTGGAACTAAAAATTGGCTGATTTTTCATGTGCTCACTTTTTCATGTACCTACTCTAACTTTATCCCTCAACTCTGGGAGAGCTAAAAGATATTTCTCAGTTTGTTCCAATGCACCAGGAATTCCATCAGTTCAAATTTTTCTTGGAGACTGTTATCCTGGAGCTCATCACTCCAGGCTCTCTGTCATGTCTCTACCTCCCCTGTGTTGGGCACTACGGTTTCTTAGCTGTTTGGCATGGGAGAGGATATATGAGCATCTAACTTCTCCTTTTAAAATTTTCCACCACTTTTGGTTTCATCTATGACTTACACCCAGCTCCAGAGAGTCCTCCCTTTTCATATTCTCCAGCCCTTTGGAGGTCTGCGTGGTGGACTGACTGGCTGCGTGCTCTCACGTAGGTTTCAGCTTTCTCTTGTGTGTAGATTAGGAATACACGCCCATTTATGTTTCCTCTTCAAATTTGCCAAAATGAGGTTCACTCTTTTTAGAATAAAGGCATAAACCTGCAAGAACAAAGAAAACTGGAGGAGAAATGACAGTAGAGTAGGGGAGTGAACAACATTTCTGAAATCAGAGCATTGTGTCCAAACTGCCATGTTTAGCTGGAAGTCACTTCAGTTTCTTGTTGACTCTCCAGCATATGCTTTGCAGTAAATTGTTCTGCAACTTGCCACTTTTCACTGTGTAGCAATCCTCTCTCTTGGCTTCTGGCTTGGAGCCCATACAGGTGCTAGCCTACTGTCAGCCTCAGCCTTGATCCTAGGAAGAATCTATTCTCATGGATTGCTTTTTATTTTTGTGAGATTTAAAAAAATTTCTGATTAATATGAGGGTACAGATGATTAGGTTACAATGTGTGTGTTCATTAGGTAAGGTCCCTGTCGTAGCTGTGCCCCTAACCCAGGAAGTGTGCTATATACCCTTACATTGTGCCCATTAGGTAAGAGCACACCAGTTCACCAGTTCCCCTCCCTTCTCCCCTCATAGATTGTTTGGATTTGAGAAATAGTTAAAATTGCTAGGTAAGTTTTTGGGGGTAGGGAGAGAAGAATAAAAAGAGGGAGTCATTTTCAGTGTTTCAGAGTAGATGCTTTTCTTTTGATGATGTCTATATGATAGTAATACAGCTATCACAATTCTTTTTTTTGTTGTTGTTTTTACAAAATTCTTTTATAATACAGAAAACAAATACCTAAATTTAAACAAATAAAAATGAATCTAAAAATTAAAACAGAAGATCTTCTTGAAATTTTAGGTCAAAAATGTAGGTGCATGTTGTACATAGGAACACATTCTACACAGCAAAATACAGTAACCCTTGCTCTATTGTTAACAGCTAAACTACTTTAAAGCTTTCTAAAAAAAAGCATTTTTATATTTATTATAACTCAGTGGTTTAAGAAATTTTCATGCTATAATTAAGAATTTTAAAATGCTCTGTGGGAAGAGAACTTCCATTATATGAAAGACTATTTTTATTTTTTTATTTATTTTTCTTTTATCTATTTCATTTCTTCTCTTTTCTTTTTTTTTTTTTTTTTTGAGATAGAGCCTCAAGCTGTCACCCTGGGTAGAATGCTGTGGCATCACAGCTCATAGCAACTTCCAATTCCTGGGCTCAAGTGAGTCTCCTGCCTCTGCCTCTCAAGTAGCTGGGACTACAGGCACCTGCCAAAATGTCCGGCCATTTTTGGTTGCAGCCATCATTGTTGTTTGGCGGGACCGGGCTGGATTTGAACCCGCCAGCTCAGGTGTGTGTGGTTGGCGCCTTAGCCACTTGAGCCACAGGCGCCGAGCCAGTCTATTTCATTTCTTAATAATCATCTAAAGATTTCTATTCTGCTAGAACCCATCTTATCACTCTTCCTTTTTTAAGTTTTACCTCAATTTTTTGTATTCACTTAATTTTTAATAACCATTTAAAAATTTCCACCTTTCTGGAATGTGTCTTCTGACTCATCCCCACACATCACCACACTCTTGTTAATTGCCCTAAGGTTTTACTAGTATCTGTAAAGATCCATGGGGGAAACTGAGTCAGCCAATTTGCTAAGGCTGCTTAAAATACTGTTGATTCATCAAGAATAACATCACACAGTGTTCCAAGGTAGCAGGGGTGTCCTTTACCACAGCTTTTACCATGACCTAGGTAACTGGCACATTCTGCAGGCGAATGTTTCCGTCGTCATAGAGCCAAGTCCACATGGCTTGTACATGAAGCACACACACCAGCTGGGACGCACCATATAACAATTACAGGGTGAGCGGGCATTTCCTGTTCTCAGGGTAAACAGACCTGACAGTGGCTTTTCCCAGGCAGGCTGTTCCCTAGGGAATGGTCTCCTGTGCGTATAATAAACCTATCTGTGACTGCTCAACTGCGAGCTGTGGGTCCCACATCAACCCTACATCTATTTTTTAATTTTCAAACATATGCCTTTCAAATATGTAAATAAGTAGAACATAAATGGCATATTATAATCCTATATAACTGTTGAACTATGAATACAATTTACAAACATACCAAGTATGAAGGTAGGAAATACATCACTTTGTTGAGAAGTGGTTCCCAACCTTCCTAATGCTGTGGCCCTTTAATATAGTTCCTGTAGGTCGTGACCCACAGTTTAAGAACTCCTACTTTATGTTTTGTTGTGGCCCCAAAAGGTTTCAATTTAGACTCTTATCATAAGTACAAGTGAACAAATGCAATAAAATTTCTAAGAAAGTGGGGGAAAAAAGTTAATTACTGCACATAATGGACAAAAGGGGCATTATTCTCAAGATACTTGGGCAGTTGCCACTCTTGTTTCATGGTATTTTCCATGATAGAATATGGAGTCTGCATTTATAAATTTTTGAGTTCTTGTTTATCTATATAAAGTTGCTAACCATATAGAAACTTAGCATTATTACTGAACAGTAAAAAAGATCCTTGTGACAAATTTTCACTTAGAAGAATGTAGTTTGGAAATAAAACAACTACAAACCCAGGTCCAATAACAGGAATAAGTAAGATATCCCGAAGGTCTGGATGTTGGACAATGGGAACAGTCAACCCCTTAAACTGCTTCTTAAGTTCATCAAGTAACAGATTTTTCACATGTTGAACTGAGGTTAAATTTGTATTCACTCTGATAGTTGTGAATGATGGAGGATGTGACAGGTGATATAATAGAATTTCAAACTTCCTGTCTGCTTCTTGTTTACCCAAAGCAGATACAACCTCTTAGTTCACAAAATCCTCTTTAAGATAGTTTTCAACCTCTGGTCTCAAAGATATTTTAGAGAAAATAGACATTTTTATCCTGTTTAGTTCTCCTCTAAGACAAGTGCTGGAGAAATGGTGTTTCTTCTCTTTCTGAATTACAAGAGCAGTGTCTTGACGACGAATGGCCACACACAAAGTTCGGCAAGACGAAGTGTTGGGGAAAATCGTGCTGGTCAGGCCCGGTTCAGTGCGTTTTGCGGAGAAGCGTCCACGCTTTCTGCGGCCTCGCCGGATTTTCAGTCTTTGCTCGGCCCAGGGATGATCACGGAAGGCACTGGGGCAATGACACACGGGTCGCGGAGAACTCCCCTAATGCCTGGCAAAACTGCCCAGGGCGGGAATGGTTACTCACAGGACTGAACTCCGTGGCTGCAGGCATTCCACGGCTCACTTGCTAATCCATTCCAATCAGAATTGGAATTACGACAGGCCCCCAAACCTGCCTGCGCAGCGTGACAGTAAGAGAAGTTCAGTTAGAAGAAAAACACATCCCTGCTGTACGCCACAGGGCAGCGAACAGGGCTGCTTAATCACACAAATTGTATTTTTCGTGTTTCAGAGGCCAGGGTCACAGCTGCCTGGCGGCAGAGGTACTCAAAGCGAGCTGGGCAAGCGCCCGCCCCGCGAGGGAGAGTCCCCGACCCCTTCTCACACCCCAGCTCCCAGTCCCGGCGGCTCGAGGCCCGCCCACCGGCGCTATCACAATTCTTTGAGGAAAATAACTTTTTTTTTTTTTTTATTGAATCATAGCTATGTACCCCATACCCCATAGCACCCCAAATTTCAACCGTGGGGTACAGTGTGGGGGCTTCACATGCAATCTGAGATATTTTATCAACCTGATTGACATACCATTCATGATATTTTCTTCTTTACTAGAGCCTCAAGCTGTCACCCTGGGTAGAGTGCTGTGGCATCACGGCTCACAGCAACCTCCAATTCCTGGGCTCAAGCGAGTCTCCTGCCTCTGCCTCCCAACTAGCTGGGACTACAGGCGCCCGCCACAACGCCAGGCCATTTTTTGGTTGCAGCCGTCAGTGTTGTTTGGCGGGACCGGGCTGGATTCAAACCTGCCAGCTCAGGTGTACGTGGCTGGCGCCTTAGCCCGTTGAGCCACAGGCGCCGAGCCGGAAAATAACTTTTTAATATAATTTTGAGAGATTGATTTTTATATTTACACAGGTGCTAATAATATTTGTTAACCTTTTAAAGCTATCTAGGGTCATAGGTAAAAAAAAGTATTTAATGTGGGAAAAAGGCAAAGAATTCTTAAAAATAGTTACAAATAGAAACCATTCTAGGGTCCCTGCCTTCCTCATGCTCTTTAGATGGGTTGGCAATTACTGGAGCCGACTTAAGTCATTACTGCATACACTTTTGTTCTGGCTGTGGCTACTATATGGGGAGAGGGTATAAACACGTTGAGTTGTGGCCTTCAGGAGAATGACAAGGTCATCTCTTTCCACCTGAAGTTTGGTTCTCCCTTTCCCTACTTCTCTTTCTCTGGTCTCTGCAGGTGGAGCCACTGGGAAAACACTCTTCTGGGTCTGCTCCCTAGTACAGAAACTCTTTAAAGACTGTCAAGGCCATGTGCACTCTGAGTGTGCACCTCACATATGCCCTGGCATTTAGACCTGCCATCCCTGAGGGCCTGTACTTTTCCAGTGTTTTCCAGGCCCCCTGCAGAGTTCATGGGCTTCTGTTCCTGTTGAACTCCTTTTGTCCTGAGCAGTGAACAGTGACAGGTGAGCTCGACTTTCTGTCCCCTAGTGCACTTATAATTAACTGTGGGCCTCAAACAAATCCTTTAGCTATGCATGATTTTCTATCATTGCATGAACTTGGATGGTCTGTGACACATCAGCTTCTGACAGTGATCAGAAGAGAGTAGTTTTCCGACAAATGCAAGAGATTGCCCAGAGACCTGGAGTTCAGGTTGTGGACTTAAACAGCTGCCCTGTTTGTAGTCTGGAGATGCCGATGGTTATTCTTCCCCCTCCTTTTTGTTTGAGACAGAATTTCACTTGGTCACTTTCAGTAGAGTGTCGTGGCATCTTGGCTCACAGCAACCTCAAACCCTTAGGTTCAAGTGATCCTCTTACTTCAGCCTCCCAAGTAGCTAGGGCTATAAGCACCTGGCTATTTTTTAGAGATAGGGTCTCACTCTTGCTCAGGCTGGTCTTGAACTTGTGAGTTCAGGCAATCCACCTGCCTTGGCCTCCCAGAGTGCTGGGATTACAAGCATGGGCCATGGTGCCCAGCCTTTTTCTCCCCCTCAAAGAGAGGGGAAGAAAAGGCCAACTTATTGTACTTCATCAGAAGGTATTTTGAAAAGAAATGGTCATTTCTTATAAAACTGTATCTTCCCATGTCACAGGTAAGACTAGAATAGGGATCAGTGTAACCTAAAAAAAATAGGGTTGTAGGACTGCAGAAATTATTCAATGTGTAGTTTACAAACTGCTCACCAGATTTTCTTTGGCAGCTGCTGGTTGGGGGTGAGGAAGGGGTTGCAGTTTGTGGGCCCTCCAAGAACAAGAGTGTCAGTGATGGAGTCAGAGAGGGTCCCACTTTTACTGCCTTCCTGGGTGCATGAAGTATCCTGAGAGAGTCTTGCTTGAACACGTCCTAGCTCTTGCCTGCCCATGTGAAACAGGGTCATGAAACTGGGACTGTCCATCTCTGTCATGGGGTGACTTGTCACTACTATGCCGTTTAGTGTTGACTAATACGAGTTTGAGAAGAAAAACATCGGTCTGTTGAGTATATTTGCCTCTCAAGGGATCCCCTTTTAAGGAGGATTTTGTTTATTTAGACCCTACCTCTTGGGTTTTGAGAACAGTGAAGAGAAGACTTGGGAGGATAGGAGAGAGACAGGCTGTATTGCGTATGTGGCTGCAGTTGAGTTCCAGCAGGTGGAACAGCAGGGATGAGAGTGAAGGTCCAGTCCATTTGGAGAGGAGAGCAGTTTTAAGGGAATAGCTGCCAAGATGCATGTGACTAAGGCGGGAGAGACTGGTGGAGGAAACCTTGAGGATGTCTTCCCGTGTGTTGCTGCCTGCTCGGAAGACTTCAGCATGCATTTGAAACCCTATTGAGGAGTAAGTGGATGCTGGACTTGCATTTCTTTTATGACTGTGATCCCATGCTGAGGCACAGCTATGTACTCAACTAGGTCAGGATCCTCCTGCTATGGGCCATCGTGAAGACCTCCTGCTGAAAGCTGTAGTCATCAGCCTTGGTATCGTTTACTGGGAAGAGTGTCTTCAGATATGGTACCAAACTCTAGTAAACACAGGCTTCTATAAAGAACATCTGTTTTTTGCAAGAATTTTGGTTTAAATTCAAATGCTAAGGGTGCCTGGATCCAACAGTAAAAAGGCAGAGTCTTCAAAAAGGAAGAAAAAAAAAAGGAGTAGATTTTGTAATCTGCATTTATTGGTAGCACAGAAACTGATTGCATAAGAGTTTAACAGTCTTCCTTGATGGGATGAGAATGAAGGAAATCACAGTGGGAGCCATAGCAGGTGAAGAGGAATGGTTTTTCCCTGAGTCAATACCTACCTCTTTTGTGATTTCTCTGAGAGATCCCCAGAGCTTAGTAGAATTAACTTAGTGAAGATGTCATAGCCTGGCAATCATATGAGGCAGAATTTTTTTCTACATAATCATGTTATATAGTAGGCAAAATCTTACTAGACAAATTACTGCCTCATAATCTATGTGCTGTTTATTTTGTTAATATCATAATCATTCTTAACAATCAGTTGACTTAGAGAGCCCTGAACTATGCTGAGAGCGAAGTTCTGGAGTTCCCAAGAAAGTGAAAGGGAACACTTGAAAATGCACAAAAAGGCGGAAAAAGAAGAAAGCAGAAACCAAGAATAGGTTTGCTTCCCCCATCTCTTCCATTTCTTCTCATCTAACTATATAATCTGGTTCCTCATGTTGTGGTGACCCCCAACCATAAAATTATTTTCATTGCTACTTCATAACGGTAATTTTGCTACTGTTATGAATTGTAATGTAAATACCTGATACGCAGGATGTATTTTCATTGTTACAAAAGAGTCATGACCCACAGGTTGAGAACCGCTGCTCTAAAGGTATTTAGAGGCTCAAAGACAACTTACAAACTGACAAGAAGGCCTCTTCAGTTGGTGAGGTAGGAAAGGAGGAAGGACATGGAAATATGTCAACTAGGTTGAGCAGTGGAACTGAGGAAGAGGGACGTGGGGTTCCTTCTGGTTGCCTTTTTTCTTTGCTATTCCACTTCTTTGCTCCTTAGTAACATAAAGCTATTTTGAACAGTATTTAAAAAATCTTTTCATAGCATGTACTTCTAACCACTCACTCATCCTTCCTCACCTTTGCAACTCTTGTGAGGAGGTTGTCACAGAGACAATTAACACATTGACTGGCATATTAGGAAAAAATTTTTTTCCTTGGGGCCACAGTGTTTTATTAGGTTAAGCATGTTAACTGCTGTGTGAATTGTATTTAACTCATGCTAGTTTTGAGCCTGGGCCTCATATGTCTCTTGACCTAATTAAACACCCTGGCCCCAAGGAAAGGAAATTTTTTTCTAGCATGGCAGTCCCTGTGCAAGAGACATGTAAGTTACATGTGCTTTATGAGGTCTTGGGCTCAAAACTAGTATGAGTTAAATATAACTCACACAACACTTAATGTTTTAAAAACCGGAATCAGGAGTGTTTCTGAATTAAAATAAGTGTTGACTGCTTCTGAGGGCTCTTCCTTGGCTTTCCATCAGACGGTTGACTTCTCTGCTACAGAGAAGGGATGTTGGGACAGGCTCTGGTGCAGCGGTTCTCAACCTCTAGATTAAAGGGCCGCGGCATTGGGAAGGTTGAGAACCACTGCTCTAGTGTTTTAACAAATCACTTTCTTTTGCTGGATGTTTTTCTGGATTTTTCTCGTTTTTGTGTTTTGTGAAAAATTCAAATGGTCCCCTCATGAAATATTAAAGTGGTAACTCAGTCAAACCATCTGGGTAACTCAGCTAAATCAATTTCTATGAATCTTTTTTGCCTTTCTTTTCTTTTAGTCTTCAACTATATTTTAGTACTTTCTAATATAAAAAAAAATCTATCCAACATAAAAAAAAAAAATCTATCTCTCCATGGAACTTGCCCTATTTTTCAGCCGCATGATTATATTCTTTTACACATTTTTCAGACACTTGTGAATTTTTCTGCTGTTACTGAATTTTTTTTCAAGTTTTTTTTTTTTTTTTTAGCTATATGGCATTTTATCCTGACTCCAGCTTTGCCCAGGGGTCAGGGCAGTGTCTCTAATGGGCAGCCTGCAGTTTCAGGTCTTCTGCCTGTTTAAGACTTCTCCTTCATGAGAAGATTGTTCGGTAGCTCTTGTCCTCCTGCACTTTGTTTCTTTCGCTTGCTCTCTCCAGCAGTTAGTTGGTCAGCAGGTACTGCTATGGCCACACTCCATCAGCTGCCCCCCTTGGGGAACAAAAGCCAGTATCAAACAAAAGACATCATTACTGACAGAAAGGATCTAGCTGGGGAGCTAATAAGTAGCACGTGTCTGAAAGAGTAGATAAGGCAGGCCGTGAGAAAGTGGACTAGTAGAGAAAGAGAGGGTAGAAAATATATCACTTATACCACTATGGAAAGGGGATTGCAAGAGGGACTGAGCAGCCAGATCCTGTCACATCCAGAGTTTAGAGTTGGGTGAATTGCTTGCCTGGCTGGGCTGCTTTTGGGGGCTGCCTCAGGAAGGACTTAGGCTGCAGTGGCCATTGTGTCCTTTTATAAAACCCTCATTACGCAGAGTGGTCAGGTTTTTATGGGCAGCTGTGCCTGACCTACAGGGCAGGAGAAAGAATCCACCTGACTCCTCTTATTCTTAGGCCTTGAAGGAGGAAGGGAGGCTGTGGGCATGGGGCCACATGGCCATGGTATGAGATGATGAAGTGTGAGTGTTTCATTTTGTTCTGTTTCTTACATTAAAAAAACATTATACTATATCTCATAGTTTTAAATTTACAGAAAAATGGCGATGATGGTACATGTACTGCATATGCCATGCTTCTTATTCCCCTTAGTAGTAGCTTACGTTGATGCGGTGCTCTTGTCACAGTGTTACCTAAATTTCCACACTTCATGCAGATCCCTTTTGTATTAACCTAATGTCCTTTTCTTATTCCAAGATCCTATCCAGGACACTGCATTACATTTAGTTGTTATCTCTCCTTAGGCTCCTCTTGGCTGTGACAGTTTCTTAGACTTTGCTTTTTGATGACCTTAGCAGTTTTGTTAAGTACTAGTTAGGTATTTTGTAAAATATCCTTCTATTGGTGTTTGCTTCAATTTCTTCTCATAATTAGAATGAGGTGATATGATTTGGGGAGGAAGGTCATCTTCATCATCTTGTATCAAGTGTTCCTGCCGACAGCATGACTCATCTCTGTTGATGCTGACCTTGAGCACCAGCAGAGAGAGTGCTTGTCAGGTTTTTCTACTCTGAAGCTACACTTTTTCTTCCCTTTCTGTGCTGCACTTGATGGGAAGTCACTAGATGTAGTTGACACTCAAGGGCTGGGAGTCATGCTTCTCTTCTTGGCGGGCAAAATGGGAGATTTATCTGGTTTTCCTCTTGTGTTTATTCTTTCGTTCAGTCATTTTATTATCAGTATAGACTTATGAATATTTATTTTATACTTTGGGTTATAATCCAATACTGTTTTCAAGCAGGGCTTTTGTAAACCACAGCTGCTGGGTAAATGTGAGGCATTAATACGACCATCATGTGACATGCTGGAGGTCGGCTGCCTGTGAAGCGTTGCTGTGAGCTGCTTCCTGAATAGGCCCAGCAGGCGGTGCGATGCCCAACGTGGGTGTGGGGTCTGGTGGCTCCTGTCACATGCAGCAGTTTATGGGAATGCATGTTCAGAGTCCCAGCTGACAGTGGGGTCACTTGGTTAACAGCCTTGGATACTGATTCCCCCATTGTTTACCATGTAACCCTGGGCAAGGGATGAAACCATTCTGCACATCACTTTCTAATGGGTTAAATTAGGACATTGAGACCTGTGTCAGGGTGTGAGACGTGAGTAAAGAGCTACCTTTGAAGTACCTGGCATGGTTATCAAATTCCACTCCCGTCACTTTTGATCAAGGAAGTGCAGTCTCCCTGGAACTGAAGGTGGTGCTGACTGCTCTGGACGTAGCAGATGAAAGTTCTTGGAAGTGGCGAAGAAGGGAGCTGCACCAGGGTGGTGCACAGGAGGGAGGCGCTGACCACCAGTGGCAGGGGCTCCCCTGCAGAACAGAGGCAGGCCGGGCTGGGAGGGGGCTTCACTGAGAGTTTGGATGCTCCTCTGCCCTGTTCTGTCCTCTAGGGTCAGCTACCAATTTGTTTTTTGTTGCCAGTAGCCATTGCTTCTGAACAGGGTCCTCTGTGGGATGGACAGCACTTATCACCCTGCCTGTTCCCTCACTTGTTCCTGAAAGGAGGAGTCCGCCAGTAACAATAGACATGTGTACGAGGAGTCAAAGGATTTCCTTCACCTCACTCCCTTATTTTTTCATTAGAATTATTTAAAATTTAAAAATGATACTTAACAGATAAACTTAGTTTGGGGGTACATGTGATATTTTGGTTAATTCATGTAATATGTAATGACCAAATCAGGGTACTTGGGATGTCCATCACCTTAAATGGTTCTGTTTATGCTGGGAACATTTGGGCTATTCTAGCTGTTTTGAAACATAGATAATTATTGTTTACTATAGTCACTGTACTGATTTATCAAAATTTAGGTCTGATTTCTACTACCTCACTTGATTTTTGTATTCATTAATTGACTTTACTTTATCTCCCCTCTCTTGGCCAGCCTCTGGTAACCTCCAGTTTACTGTTTGTCTTTATGAAATCGACTATTTGAGCCTTCATAAATGAGTGACAACATGGAATATTTGTCTTTGGGTTTCTGGCTTATTTCACTTAATGTAACAACCTCCATGTCTCTCCATAGTGCTATGATTTTTAAATATTGTATTGTACACATCCATATGCAGATATTTATATGACAGACACATGCATGCAACACACCACATTTCCCTTTTCCAGTCTTCTGCTGATGGGCATTTAGGATGATCCATATTTTGCCTATTGTGAACAGTGCTGTGATAAACAGAGTGCAGATCTCTCTATGATATACCGATTTGGTTCCTTTGGCTATATACCCAGCATGCTGGATCATATGGCAGTCCTATTTTTAATTTTTTGAGGAACCTCCACACTGTTCTCCGTAGTGGTTGTGCTACTTTACATTCCTACCAACAGTGTACAAGGTTTCCCCCTCTTCACATGTTGGCCAGCATGCTATTTCCTGTTTTTTTTTTTTTTTTAGATGGAATCTCACTATGTTGTCCTTGGTAAAGTGGCCACAGCAACCTCAAACTCTTGGGCTTAAGCAATTCTCTTATCTCAGCCTCCTGAGTAGCTGGGACTACAGGTGCCCGCCACAACACCCGGCCGTTTTTTGGTTGCAGTTGTCATTGCTGTCTAGCAGGCCAGGCTGGGCTCGAACTTGCCAGCCTTGGTATATGTGGTTGGAGCCCTCCTCACTGAGCTATGGGCACCAAGCCTATTTCCTGTCTTTTTGATAAAATATGTTTTTAACTGTGCTGAAATGACCTCATTATAGTTTTGATTTGCATTTCTGATTATTAGTGATATTGAGCAGTTTTTCATCTACCTGCTAATCATTTGTATGTATGGTTTTGAGAAATGTCTACTGAGATTTTTGGCCAATTTTTTAATAGGTTTTTTTTTGCTATTAAATGGTTTGAGTTTCTTATATATTGTGGTTATTAATTCTTTGTCAGATAGCTTGCAAATATTTTCCCCATTCTGTGGCACGTCTTTTCTTTGTAGATTGATCGTTTCCTTTGCAGACGTTTTATAGCTTGATGTAATCCTATTTGTCTATTTTTGCTTTTGTTACTTGTGCTTTTAAGGTCTTAGTCAAGAAATCTTTGCCCAGACCACTGCCCTGGAGCATTTTTGCAATGTTTTCTTCTAATAATTGATAGTTATAGGTCTTACATTTAAGTCTTTAATCCATTTTGATGTGATTTTTGTTCATGATGAGAGATAGTTTGATTCTAGTTGCATTTATTGCCTGTGGTTATCCAGTTTTCCAGCACCATTTATTGAAAAGACTGTCCTTTGCTCCTATCGTATGTTCTTGGTGCCTTTGTCAAAAATGAGTTGGCTACAAACGTGGGTTTATGCCATTATTCTTTAGTCTCTTCCATTGGTATATGTGCTTGGTTTTATGCTAGTTACCATGCTGTTTTGGATGCTATAACTTTGTACAAATAGAAAAGTCAGGTAGTAGCTACTTGGGAGGCTGAGGCAAGAGAATCGCCCAGGAGTTGAAGGTTGCTGTGAGCTATGTGATGCCACGACACTCTACTGAGGGCGATAAAGTGAGACTCTGTCTCTACAAAAAGAAAAAAGTCAGGTATTGTGATGCCTCTAATTCTGTTATTTTTCTTCGGGATATTTTGGTAATTTGGATTCTTTTCTGGTTCCATATAAATTTTAGACTTTTTTTTTGTATTTCCATAAAGAATGTCATTGGTATTTTGATAGAGATTGCATTGAATATATAGACTGTTTCCAACAGTATCACCATTTTAACAATGTTAATTCCTCCAGTTCGTGAGTATAGAATAGCTTCCCATTTTTGTGTCCTGTTTAGTTTCTTCCATTGGGGTTTTCTTGGTAGAGATTTTTCACTTTGTTGGTTAAATTTATTCCTAGCTATTTTCTTTTTATTTTTTATAGCTATGATAAGTGGGATTGCTTTCTTAATTTCTTTTTCAGATTGTTCCTATTAGATTTTTACTGAGGGAATAAAGTCTGTAACTATCTGAAGAGGTTGGGAGGACCTGAATTTGAACTCAGGCTGGTCTTATTCCAAAACCCTTATATTCACCCTCTTTGCCCTCAAGTTTTGACAGTGACTTGGCTTGTAAGTATTCTTGCCTGGCATTGGAACCTCAATTAGATATTTGAGGACTAAAGGAGTCTCAAGGGGTTCAAAATACCCTTTTCTGTTGCTTCTCATTGCTTCCAAATTCACTTCTGTGGGCTAGCCTGGGAACTCAGCCAACATAGGCAACATTGCTTTCATAGGGAAATTTCCTTTTAATTTCAACTAGCTAACTTACCAATAAGTTCTTGGAATGTAGGTAGTTTGCCTTGCAGGATTGGGATTCTGCCTGACTGTTGTGTAAGACAAAGCAGGATTCTAGCAAGGAAGGGGTGATGTAGTGGAAAGAGGCACTAGGCTTTGGAAGACCTCTGCCTTAGTCATAGATCTGTCACAGTTACTGTGATCCTGAGCCAGTTCCTTCCTAGCTTGAGGTTTTCGTTTCTGTTTCAATAAAATGAAGTTGGACAAGAAGATCTTGGAGATCCCTTTCAAATCTAAGAGCTTATTATCCACTGTAGACTAATATGCAAAAGTGAAAGTAGTTGTAATTTTATAAAATTTATAATTTTATAAAAACCTGTTTTCATTACAGTTGCTTGATCAATTCTTTTTTTTTAGTAGAAAGTGCTGGGTTGTCTTAACTATTCCTATTCCTTGGCCTTGTGCTTGGTGGGGTTGCTTTCTGTCCAGGTGCTAGAGAGGAATGGAGATAGACTTCCTCATGGCTTTGGGGGAGCCAGTTTGGGTACAAGTAAGTTGACTTTTGTCCAGCTACTTTCTTCAGTCCTCTGATCTTTGGCATATTAGATAGCTAAAAATAATTTATATCAAACTACTTAGAATTGCTGGCACCAGAAATGTCCCATAAAGACAGCCACAAACCCACATAGTAATCTGCCCCTTGTTGTACACCAATGTATTGTAACCCTGATTTGAGTGACTTCTGAATTTTTAAAAATGATAACACTTTTATCTACAGAGATTATCTTAAAATTTTTTAGTAGAATCTGAATTATTTTGGCAATTGCCTTCCATTTTCATTATCTCTGGATAGTTAGAATTAAATGCCTAAGAATTCTTTTCTGATAGCTTTGCAGGCTGGGACAGGCATTTAGCCCAAGTGCTAATTTCTTTGCAGAAAATATAAATGTTTTCAGTGCTTTCTTGATGTTTTTAAACTTAGGAGATACTGGAAACCGGGGAGATCAAAATCTACACATTTCTTAAAAGTACTTTATAAATGGAGAGATGAACAATACGGTTATTGTCTTAGTCTTTTTTCTTAGTTGAGTTCTTGTTTACTGATAAAATACTCAGACATAAAGTTCACTCAGAAAATAAGTTCTTAAGCAGAAAAGAAACCTGCAATACGTATGGAAATGCTCTCACTTAATGATAGAGCAATGATAATTTATAATTGCCAAGATGTGGAATCAACTCAAGTGCCCATTAATCCCATGAATGAATTAATAAACTGGTATACAAGATGTCCATAAAGACTGTGGGCAATGTAAATTAGACAACTATTTTATTTATTTTTTAACTTAATTTTTAAATCATAATTGTATATACTTATGGGGTACAGTATGATGATTTGATACACAATGTGCAATGTTTAAATAAAACTGATTAACATAACCATCACCTCATTTATTTTTTGTGGTAAGACATTTATAATATACTCTTAGTTGTTTTGAAATGTACATTTGCATTGTGAACATTAGGTGAACTCCTACCTACCACATGCTCTCTCTCTATTCTCCCTCTCCTCTCCTCCCCCCTTTCTCCCTCCCTCCTCCTCCCTTCTCCCCGCTTCATCCTCCCTTTTTTCCCTCTTTCTTCCCTTCCTTCCTTCCTAACAGAACTTCTTTC
>CAUYON010056809.1:0-33339 GCA_963573935.1 Arctocebus calabarensis
GGGCTGCAACTTCTTGTCTCAATGTGTCAAAATCTTTGGTCATTTTGTCTTTGAATTCGTTGAATTCCTGAGACATCTTTTGGGTTGCTGCTTGAAATTCTAATTCCATCTTTTCCTCCATTCCACTGATCTTATTTGCTATCCAGACTCTGAATTCGATTTCCGACATCTCAGGCATTTGCTTATGCAAGGGATCTTGTGCTGTATCTACCTTGTTATTCCTTGGGGGTGTTGATCTACTCTGATTATTCATATTGCTAGAGTTTTTCTGTTGATTCCACCTCATGATTATTTTTCACTGTTGCCTATGACCGTCCTCAGAGTTGGGAGGTGTCTCTCCCAGATCAGACCCTGGCAGAATCACTCTGTTGTTACTGGATCTTTGTAGGTAGTGACCCTGTGTCTCTAATGATTTCTCAAACCCTGCAGGGTGGAGAGCTTAATTACTCCTCAGCCTGCTTAGAAGACACTTTAAATTGCTAACTTGGGCTAAGCAGAAGCTTTCCTAGGAAAGCACTTGTAGCTGGGATCACTCCTTAAGTGGATCCACTTACCAGTGTGCCAAAACCGGTCTCACCCTATGCCCCTGAGGGCTAAGGTTTCAAGGCATCTCAGTACCCACCTTTAGGCTGCTCAGTCACTAGATTACTCACTCCTGCCCGATGTTTGTTCTGTGACCCTGAGGGTGGAGCTTGCCAGCGCAGTTCTCCCACAATGGCTCCACTCAGAGCCAAACACTGGTGGCTCTGCCTGGCTTGGTGGCCCAGCCTGGGGTCCCAGACAACGCTCAAAGACCCCTGCACTCTTGCCCAAGTTCTCCGGAGGCAGTTCAACTGAGCGCCAAGTCCAAAAGAAACCCAAACAGCACACAGGAAAGGCCTTTCCAGCCTGCAGTCCCACTGTCGCCCCACCCACAGCTGCTGACAGTATTAGACCGAACGAAACATACACAACCACTTGCCCAATCTCTGCTGCTTTTGCCTTCCTCAGGGTGTCCAGAAGTCTCACCCTGTCTCCCTGTGTCCCCAAAGGGATGTTTTTGGGCAGATCCTGCCTGCCAGAGATGCCTGGAGTCCTCTCTCCCCAGTCTCACCATGCCCAGTTGCAAGAAAGCTGTTACTCGGCCACCATCTTGCTCCACCCCCCGTCTGGAGATTTTTCTTTTCTTTTCTTTTTTTTTTTTAGAGACAGAGTCTCACTTTATTTCCCTCAGTAGAGTGCTGTGGCTCCTGTGCTTAGGCAATTCTCTTGCCTCAGCCTCCCAAGTAGCTGGGACCATAGGCACCTGCCACAGCACCCAGCTATTTGAACCTGCCACAACTTACTGACTGAGTCACAGGTGCCGCCCAATTTTTATTTTCTTTATGCCACTATTACTGTCTCTGTGTCCAAATCCCTCCCACACCTTTTTGACACAGAGTCTCACTCTGTCCCTTGTGTAGAGTGCCATGGCATCATAGCTTACAGCAATCTCAAACTCCTGGGCTGAAGTGAGAACTACAGGTACCACTACCACACCCAGCTAGTTTTTTATTTTTAATAGAGATGGGGTCTCATTCTTGCTCAGACTGGTCTCAAACTCCTGGACTAAAGTGGCCCTCCTGCCTCAGTCTCCCTGAGTGCTGGGATTACAGGCGTGAGCCACCGTGCCAGCCCAACTTTCTACCTTGTGAAAGGACACTCGTCTTATTGGTTTAGGGCCCACCCTAATGACCTCATTTTCATTTGGTCACCTCTATAAAGAACCCATCCCCAAATAAGGTCACATTCTGAGGTGCTAGGGGTTAGGACTCCAACATATGAATTTGGAGTAGGGGAGGGCCCAGTTCAACCTGACACCACCGGGCGTCCAGCAGTGTTCAGGGGCGGACCCAGGGAGCCTCCTTTCTGGGGGAAAGGGAGAGATGGGCAGGCTGTCCCACCCTTGATCCCTGCTCCTTGTCACTGCAGACTGCCATCCAAGTAACTGATGCTTTCCAAGGACCCAATTACAGGCTTCTCCTCAGTGGCCCAGTGCAAGTCCTGATGTTCAATACAACATTTTAATTACTTTTTAAATGCACCCTAACCACAGTGGCACTGCAGCGGGAGCCTGGCGACAGTGCCTTTCCCCACTGAAGGCCATTGTCAGTGACAGAGGGCTGCCCTCGGGGAAGGCAGAGGGACCAAGCACAGGCATGTGGTGGCAGTGAGGGCAGGAGGTCTGCCCGGCCCTGACGGGCAATCTCAGTGTTTGGATTTCTCCTCCCTGGTTCAGAGGTGGCAGGGAAGTGGGACAGCGCTGCGTGATGCTGTAACAGACGGATCAGACGTGATGTCTTCTCAGGCAGTGCAGGGAGCAGCCCCGGTAACTGGCTCCAACCCCTGTTGGTGTCCTCTGATGCAGAGTCATTTGTCAAAAAGTTAGAGCTGATATAAAAATTGTCTCTCAATTACTTGGTCATGGCCTCACAAATGAGAAAAAGAGATTGAGCCTTTCTCTGGTTCTGAAGTGTCCCTAGGAAGAGTTATGGGACATTATTATTAGCATCACTCTGGGTGAAACAACAGAAAGGTGTTGTCCATAGGTCTGGATTCTAGAAGTACCAAGCGTAGGTGTTTGCAGGGGAATCTCTTGCTTCTTGCGACTGGGGTTTAGTGGTGATCTCAGGCATTCCTCGGCTTGTAGCTGTGTCCCCTGATCATTCTCCTCTGTGGCTTTGACCTCAGGTGGCTGTTTATTTATTTATTTTTTTCTGCACCGTTCCTGGAAGTACTGCAATACCAGGTTGATGCGTGGAGTGGACGGAGCAAGCTCCTATTCCAACTCCCTGCTCCAAAAATCCATTTAATATATTGTCCTCAGATAGAGGACGTATCAGATATTAAACTGATAAGAACAGAAACTATGCTTGATCTTAGCCAAAAGGCCGAGATGCAAGGTGGCTGTCTTTTTATGAGGGCCCAGGCCATTATTTTAAGATGTCTAAGTCACTTGAGACCTGCTGGCCAAACTGAGGTCTTTCTTTCATTTTTACGAAGTAAACTCAAATACTTTTAGGGGATGAAATAGCCTTGGTTTGCCAGAATCTCCACCTTCCATATTGTCACCCTTTTGGTGACTGCCTGTCTGTTAGAGATTCTCACCTCTCCAGTTCCAGAGCTGGGTACTGCTGCTTGGGGTTGGAGAGGAGTCTGAGCAGGAGTGACGGATGGGCAGTGAGAATGACGATGTCTGTGTCTGCTCCTCCCAAAGCCCAAGGGCAGCTGCACCATTCTGGAGGAGGTGACAGGGGTCTCGAGTGTCACATGGCATCTGGGGAAGTTCTGCTAGATGACCTGGGCGTGGGGAGAGATTTCAGGAGCCACATGCCTTGGGCTTCTCAAAGAGTTGCTATAAACCCCACAGGCTACAGATCAAAGTCTTCTCCAGCTTTGCTCACTGTGTGACCCCAATGGACCCCAACTTGTACACACTCTTAGGAAAAAGTTGCTGGCCTCCAACCTTGAGCCTGGGGAGCTTGGCAGAGTCCCTGCTCACTTCCAAGAAGGGGCTTGGGCCCCAGAAACTTGACCAAAGTAGGAAAGATGGGTGGGGCCCAACCACATCTATTTATAGGTATTTTATTGATTTTTACCTTAGGATACTTATCCTATAGGATTTATTATATACAATGTATTTACTATATAAATAATAAAGAATACGTTAGTTGGGCGCCATGGCTCATGCCTGTAATCCCAGCCCTCTGGGAAGCTGGGGCAGGTGGATGGCCTGAATTCAGGAGTTCCAGATCAGCCTGAGCAAGAATGAGATCCTGTCTCTACTCGAAATAGAAAACTAGCTGTATGTGGTGGCAGGTGTCTGTAGTCTCAGCTGCTGAGGAGGCTGAGGCAAGAGGATCATTTGAGCACAGGAGTTTGAGGTTGTTGTGAGCTATGATGCCATGGCGCTTTGCCCAAGTGAGAGTGAGACTATTTAAAAAAAAAAAGGGTGGCACCTGTGACTCAGAGGAGTAGGGCGCCGGCCCTGTATGTTGGAGGTGGTGGATTCAAACCCAGCCCCTGCCAAAAACTGCAAAAGAAAAAAAAAAGGAATATATTTAGTATAATATAACATTGTATTCCATATTTAAAATATAATAATGGGCTCGGCGCCTGTGGCTCAAGCAGCTAAGGTGCCAGCCACGTACACCTGAGCTGGCGGGTTCGAATCCAGCCCGGGCCACCAAACAACAATGATGGCTGCAACCAAAAAAAAAAAAAAAAATGGTTGGGTGTTGTGGCGGGCGCCTATAGTCCCAGCTGCTTGGGAGGCGGAGGCAGAAGACTCACTTCAGCTATGAAACCACAGCACTCTATCCAAGGTGACAGCTTGAGGCTCTGTCTCAAAGAAAAGAAAAAAATAAATAAAATATAATAATGTATTATAAAATGAAATATGTGAATATCGCTGAACAGTATATTTATTTTTATTGTATGCCATCATTTCCTGCAGGACTTTTTGCTGGGGGGATTTTGAACATGCCCAGGAGACAGATGGAGTTCTAACTTGTTCCCAGCACATTGTGGGGACAGTGATTCCCTTCTGCTCACCGTCTGCCCGCTACCAGTGCCAGACTCTGAGCAAGGCATGGCGGAGGCCTCCCTGGGCGCCCATGTCCATGCCCATCCTATCAGGGGCCTTGACGGAGTTTCCTCTACTGGAAGGGCCAGAGCGGACCCCTCCTGCGTCCCCGGGAGCATGACACCTCCACAGTGTTCCCAGGAGCCGGGTGGAAGGGGCTGTGTCAAAGTCCTCCTGGGATGTCCCCACCCAGATCACTGAGGCACAGGAGTGCCCCATGGCCACACAGCTCCTGGTGGACAAGTGAGGCCACCAACCGAGAACTAGAGCTTTGGCAAAAAGTAAACTCGGGTTTTTTTTTTTGGAAATAAATACTTCTGTCCTCCTTAGATGCGAAGGTGTCAGATCAGGAAGGTTTTCTTCCTTGTCCATCTCTTCAGCGTTGAGCGGGCAAGAACAGACTGAAGCCAACTTGTCCATGCTCTTTGGAGAACGTCACTGGCCTCCAACCTTGTACCTGGGGGGCTCGGCAGAGTCCCCACTCACTGCCCTTCCAGAAACATTCACTCTGAGACATGAGTAAGAATCTTCTGAAGGCAGGACCATGTGAACTTCTGGCTGTATCAGGAAGCAGACTTAGGCTGGTGCAGTGGTTTTACCTGTGATCCCAGCACTCTGGGAGGTGGTGGGAGGATAGCCTGGGCTCAGGAGTTCGATACCAGCCTCAGCATGAGTGAAACCCTGTCTCTACCAAAAATAGAAAAACTAGCAGGGTGTTCTGGCAGGTGCCTGTAGTCCCAGCTACATGGGAGGCTGAGGCAGGAGGATCTCTTGAGACCAAGAGTTTGAGGTTTCTGTGAGCTATGATGCTACGGCTTTTCACTCAGGGTGACAAAGTCAGACTCTGCCTCAAAAAATCAAAACAAGTTGGGCGCCTGTAGCTCAGTGGTTAGAGTACCAGCCTTGTGCACCATGGTGGCAGATTCAAACCCAGCTCGAGCCTGCTAAACAAAAAGAAGCTGACTCTGCTGAATATTTTGGGTGGGAGGCCATTATTTCCGGAACCAGCCAGAATTCCACGCTGAGATTTCTCTCCCTGAGGTGGGAAGCTGGGGGCTCCCATGCCCCGTTCATGTGGGTACCCAGGGCCTGCTTCTAGGCAGCCATATGGCCCCAGCACTGCCTCTCTCATGGGAGAAATTGAAGCCTGTGGTATAGATTTAACCAGAGCATGGGGCCTCTGTCCTGGTTGTGATCTTGCAAATAAATGCTCACCAGCCCCTCCTAGGGAGTGGATTAGAGCTATTCTCTCTCTTCCTGTCTCTGTCTCAGTAAGGACACACACACACACACACACATACACACACACACACACTGTCCTTACCGAACTATTTCAACATGGCCTCTGTGCACTCTGACCCCAGAATGGGACCCAGTAAATATTTGTTAGCTGAACCAATATGATTTTCATTTACTGAAACACGGAAACTGTCAGAGGCTCATCAGACCTACTGAGAAGAAAGAGTGGGCTACGGAGCACGCAGGTCTGTGGAGGCCACCAGGGACTCTGTGTGGCAGGACAGACTGGCACCGTCATCTGTGCTCCTCACTGCCAGGAAGGACACCAGTTCTGAGGAAGCAGAGGACGTATTTCACTGCCCCTGGAGGACACTTCAGGGAAACATCTGGAACTCGCTCCCCACCTCCCACACCTTTCCCTAGGGGACAGTGGGGGTCTATCTTCAGCTCCCTGATAGAGTCCTGCCACCCCAAGGTTCACACAGGTTGAGTGTCCGTTATCTGAAATGCTTGGGACCAAAGGCATTTTGGATTTTGGATTTTTCGATTCTGTACTTACTGGTTGAGCATCCTTAACCTGAAAATCCAAAATCCAAATTGCCTCAGTGAGCGTTCCCTTCGAGTGTCACGTCAAAACATTTTGAATTTGGAGTGTTTTGGATTTGGAATTTTGGGATTAGAGATATTCAAGCTGTATGTGCAAAAGCCGGGCATTGATGAAATCGGAAACTATACACAGTCCACAGAGTGGTTCCTAAAATGAGGCCCATTGTGAGGATCTGGACACTCCCCTGTTAGGGCTGACTTGTGTCCCTCCAAAAAAGATAAGTTGAGATCTTGACTTTAGTAGGAAATAGGGTTTGTGGGTGTAATTAAGTTAGGAAGTGATCAGTAACACGGGCCTTAGTCCAGTACAGCTGGTGTCCTTATGAAAGGGGAAGTTTGGACACATATGCAGAGAGAGGACAGTGTGTGGGAAGACACAGAGAAGACGGCTGCGTGGAGATCGGAGTGACGCTGCCACCCTAGCCAAGAAAAGTCTGGGGCCACCAGAAGGTGAAAGAAGCAAAGAAGGGCCATCGTTGTCCTCCTCCCGGTTTCCAAGGGAATGTGGATGACTAACACCTTGATTTCTGACTTCTTGACTCCTTGCCCCCAAGGTGGAAGCGAAGACATTTACAGAGTTCTAAGCCAGCTGACTTGGATGCCCTGGATGCCGTGGGGGTGCGGGGAGCTGGCGGGGAGGTAGAACTAACAGGGTCTGAATCCCGTGGGCTGGGTCTCAGGGCACAGATGTTGGGGAGAATAAGGGGAGTCGTGAGCGTTAAATGGCCATCCGCATGTCGGGAGGCTGCGTGTAGACAGGGACAATGGCCCGACCGAGTATCCAAACAACTCTGACCCACAGCCGGTAGCAACCTGCCCAGAAACAAGCCCTTTCCGTCACCTCTCTTCCCCCACCCCGCTGGCTCCTCTTCCCCGGTCCTTTCTGAGTTCCCGCCCTCTTCCCAGTGTCTCTTCCTCCTCACGTCTCAGTCATCAGCAGATTAAAGGACTAAAGAACTTGGCACTTCGTGAGCGGAGAGCTTGCGGGACTGGGAGCTGGGCGATTAGGACAAAGGAAAAGAGGCCCTCTACTGGGACACGTCGCCCGTTGTCACCAGCAAAAGCTGGGCGACCGATTGGCCTTTGGTATCTGCAGTGCCTTTGGTCACGTGGATATCGATTTTAGTTTGCACCTGTCACTAATGACTAATGTGGCTCTGGTGATGAACACATTTGGAAGAGAAAAACAAACCGGGACAATTGACTTGTTATTACAAATTAATTAAAGCTAGATTCCAACAGGAGAAGCAGAGAAAGGTGGCAGAATGATTGAGAGGCCTGGAGAGGACACCACACTCCGTGTCACCCACGGGCAGGCCCCATCCCAGACAGGGATATACACGCCTCCCTAGCAATGTTTAGACAACTGCAATCCCTGCAGAAGGGTGGGCAGGAGACTGCTCATTTGATCAGAGGGCATAATTTTCTCCCTTTTTCAAATTAAAAACAAAAAAGCGTTAGTACTCTCCTCTCCCCTGAGATGTTAATGCAGATCTGCTTTGCCCAACTTCCCATGTTCCTTAACAGAGGAAAGCTGATCCACGAAGTCATCTGAAACAAGATAAACATTTCTAATTTGAACTTGTCCTCTTTAGGTGATCTTCCAGAAAGCTCCAGGGCCCTTGATAAATTAGTTTTCCAGCTCCAATTCCAGGGGTGATTGTAAGACAGATATGGAAACCCGCTGAGAGGGGAGAAATTTGGAGAAACATTTGCTTCTCTGCAACCTTTCCAGGAGAGGTACTGCCTTGCCCAGCCCTGCGCCTTGGTGGCATCTGAGCAGGCAAGACCAGGCCCCTCCCGTGGAAAACTCAAGCCGAGTGGGTGTGACTTCGAGTCCTCACTTTACCCACTTCTGCTGGGTCTGCCCAGATGGCTTCAGCCTGGACTCTCAGCTACCTCATCAATTTTATGATGGGCCTTGCCTCTCAGGCTTAGTAGGTGGCTGAGTGGTGACATCTATATAAAGTATGTGGCACAAAAATCCCTGCCACAGTGCTATTGTAGAAACCATGAGGGTGGTTCAGGGTTCGTCCAGTTACCTGATGCACAAAGACCCAGTGACTGAGACAACAGGATTGCCAAGGAAGAAAAGAATTTTTAATACAACTGACAGCTTGTTAGAGGAACGGGATATGCTGCCCCAGGTCAGTCTACCCAGCCAAGGAGATCGTGGGCTCTTACAGAAGGGGCCGCATGCCCCGGGGGGCAGGTCCGCATGTAAATAGCCAGGGGCTACACACACTGGGGGCAGGTTTGGGGGTGGTGAGTCTGGGTGACAGCAAGTCTGCCTGAGATTCTGGGGCCTTCAGAATCTCAGCTCTGGCCAGGCACAGTGGCTCATGCCTGTAATCCCAGCACTCTGGGAGGCCGAGGTGGAAGGATCCCTAGAGCGCAGGAGTGGGAAACCAGCCCAAGCAAAAGCGAGACCCATATCTACTAAAACCAGAAAAACTGGCTGGGTGTGGTTCTGGGCGCCTGGAGTCCCAGCTACTTGGGAGGCTGAGGCAGGAGGATCACTTGAGCTCAAGAGTTTGAGGTTGCTGTGAGCTGTGATGCCATGTGACTGAGTGAGGCTCTGTCTCAAAAAAAAAAAAAAAAATAGAAGAACTAGCAAGGCTTAATAATGGGTAGTCACTTTGTTAAAATGAAGTTTTCTGTAGTCCCAGCTATTTGGGAGGCTGAAGCAGGAGGATCATTTCAGCCCAAGAATTCGAGGTTGCTGTGAGTTATGATGTCATTGCACTCTACCCAGGGTGACAGAGTGAGACTGTCTCAAAAAAAAAAAAAAAAAAGAGAGAAAAGAAGAAAAAAAACTCCACTATTTCTGGGAAATAGCTTAAAAGGTCACCTAGTTTCTTAAGGAAGAAGACTCCAGGGAGGGTCATTGAGATTTGGTCAATGGGGGGCTGGTCACAGCGCTAAATTAAAGGTACTCCTCTCGTCCCATACGAACTGCAATCCACACTGAACAGAACTTCACCCTCTAGTCGTTTTACTTATTCTCATATTTACTGTACATTTGAGCAGAAGTTTGGAGGCTTCCCCCATGCCAGGCACTGTCTCAGGCCCTGGGGAGCTGTCGGCAAGCATGGGACAGAGCCCACGGCTTCCAGCAGTGACTGTATCAGTCTCTTAGGGCCACAGACTGGTGCCTTAAAACAACAGAAACCCAATCTCAGTTCTGGAGGCCGGAAGTCTGAAATCAGGGCTGGGTCCCTCTGATGGCTCCAGGGAGGGGCCCACCTTGTCTCTTTCAGCCTCTGGTGGTCCTTGGTGCCCTGTGTTTTATCCATGTGTCTCACTCCTGCCTCGGCCTCCTTCAAATTGCCCTCTTCTGAGCCGACACCAGTGATACTGGACTTAGTGTGACTTCCTGTGAACTCTATTACGTCTGCAGAGACCCTATTTCCAGATAAGGTCACAGTCACAGGTTCTGGTTGGATGTGAACTGGGCGGGTGGGGGCTCCATTCAGCTCAGTTCAGTGAAATGTGCTATGGGGACAAGGACCCTTGTCACAGTGCCTGGGGGAGGGAGTGGGGTTACTCTTGCTGTGGGGCTGAGGAGGGTCAGAGGCACCCTCTGTCCAGGTCACCTATGAGCTCATAGGGAAGGACAAGAGGATGTCGCCCTAAGCCAGGCTGTCTCCACAGGTGACCCTAGCATGTCCTATTCAGCTCTAGCTGCTTCCTGAAGACGTCTGGGGGGAGACAGGCAGTGGGAGGTAACTTCAGGCTAGAAAGGGACCCCCGAGATTCTGGGAGGATGGCCCCAGGGTCTCAGCCCCTGTCCCCAGGGCGTGATTGAGGAGAGGGGCTGTAGAGAGAGGCGGGAGGCAGCAGAGTGCAGTGGCTCAGCAGATGTCCTGACATTGCACGTCTCAAGTTCAAAGCCCAGTGCTGTTGTGCGGTATTCTCTGTGACCTTGAGCAGGCAACCCAACCTCTTAAAGCTCAGTTGTGTCATCTGTGAAAAGAGCACAGTCACAGCGCCCGATCCATAGAGTTCTCGTAAAACTGAAATCCAAGAACACATAGGACGCAGAGGCCTGGCAGTGATCAACAACTTAGGCAACAGGAGCTAGTACGTTCCACAAGCATCACTTGTCACCTGCTCTGTGTTGGTGCAGAGCCCTGAAAAGCTGCAGATTCTTAAAGGTTTTTTTGTTTGTTTTTGCAGTTTTTGCCCAGGGCTGGGTTTGAACCCACCACCTCTGGTATATGGGGCTGGTGCCCTAATCCCTGAGCCACAGTCACCACCCCTCTTAAAGCGTTTAATGTGACCATCTGCCGGCCAGCTTGGTCAAGGCTGCTGAAAGGCTCTCCTGACCCTGCCAACACCAGCAAAGTTCCCAAATCGCTGACTGGGTCTCAGAGTCAGTGTGTTTCTTGGTCTTCAGACTGACCTTAAATCTGGCTTTGTCACCTGTGTCTTGCTGGCAGATCAGGCCAGCCAGGCCCACCTGTCCATACAGGGCCACCTGTGTGGATAGTCTAGCCCACAATTGCAGTGACTATAAGTGGCAACTGGGCTATGGATACCCCCATTTTTGAGGCCCACTAAGGGGCTGCTCCTTGGGACCCTTTGGGCCCTGCCTTGGGGTTCCAGCTACTACCAGCCCACCTGTCTTGGGGACCAGCTGCCCCCCTAGAGCCGGTTCCCAGTAATGTTAATAAAGTCGAGCTGTCTCTTCTCACAGCGGGCTGCATCTGTCTTCATTGAAGCATGTTCCTGGTAATTTCACTGTGGGGTTTTCCATTAAAAAGTTTGATTAACTCCATAAATATTAAAATAAGACAGATAATTAGAATCCAGGTACTCACTGTTACACAAAAGCAGTAAAGTCTGCCCTAAATTATTATTATTAATAATAAGTGCTCAGAGAGCGCCGTGATAAGTGCGTAGGGAAGGAGATTCTTCATCGTTCCCTCCAGGACAGTCTGGGGCTGTAGGCCTCTCTCTGTGTGTTCTGGAAGAGACACTGACACCCAGCCAGGCCGGTGACCGGCAGGGCCAGAGCCTCCTTTTTAGATTGTGTGTTGGAACTCATTGACCTAATACAGTCCTGCTTCCAGTCCCAGGAGACAATGTTCCCATTGGCCCTGGACCCATGTCCTCCTGCTGGGGGGCCCTCTGCGAGCAGGAGGAGCAGGGATGGTGGAGAGGGGGAGGAAGCACTCAGTCCTATGGCTGTTTGCTTCAGAGCCGGAGCTGAATAATAGCTGTCCCCAAGCCTCCATATAAATCATGTAGACAAGTTTAAACTAGGAATCATTAAGGTAGAAGGGAGGGGGCACTTAATCAATAAATAGCAAAGCAAGGGAAAACTCTCGTCACAGCCCCGATTTTGTTGTGTTCGGTCACCACCGTTAATTGTGTCACTAATCACTTCATGGTGGACTCCAAAGTGGCTGCCTCAAAGGACACACAAAAGCCCTGCTCTTATTTTTAATCAGAGGGACAAGTCAACTCTACAGATCCCTTTTTCTTCCTTTTTTTTTTTTGTCTTTTAGTTTTAGGACTTGTTATAAAGAAGCCTTCTCCACAGCAGACGGAAGAAATGGCCTGGACTTTGCTGTCTGCAGTTCAGGTCGATTGTCCCCCTTGCCGCTGGCCATGGCTGGGAGAAAGGGTGCCCGTCTTTGCCGACAGCTGCCACAGTGTTTGTGCAGAGCAGATGCTCTGGCTGGTGTGGCCCCTTCTTAGCAGACTCTGGCATTGGCCAGGGCACTTGCTACTCTGAGCCCCTTTCTGGCCAACAGCCAGATATATGGGACGCTTGGGAGAAAACTGGCGTCTGTCTGGTGGTCCTGGTGGTCGGGGAGGAGGGTGTGCCTGGCTTGAGGAAGGATCTGGAAAGCAGGCTGGGCCCTGAGAGGGAAGAGACATAACAGTAGTGCCAGGGACAGTGGTGATGGGGGTGCACATCAGGCCACCGGATTTGTGCACTTCAAAATGGTTCAAATGGCAATATTTAATACGTTACATGTATTTCACCCCAATTCTTTCCAAAAAGTCATGTTGGGCCATATTGGATCCTGACACAAAAGGAAAAGTCAGGAATACTGATTGTGTCTGGATTTAAAATCTTGATGTTGGTCAGGCGAGGAGGCTACACCTGTAATCCCAGCACTCTATGAGGTGAGGTAGGAGGCTTCCTTGAGCTCAGGAGTTTGAGACCAGCCTGAGCAAGAGCTAGACCCCATCTCTTCTAAAAATAGAAAAACTACACTGGAGGCTAAGGCAGGAGGATTGCTTTAGCCCAGGAGTTTGAGGCTGCTGTGAACTATGACACCACGGCGCTCTACCCTGAGGACAGACTGAGACTCTCATAGAATGGGATGGGATGGGATGGGATGGGATGGGATGGGATGGGATGGGATGGGATGGGATGGGATAGGATAGGATAGGATAGGATAGGATAGGATAAAATAAATAGATAATAAATTAAAAACATAAAATAAATAAAATCTTGATGTTTTTGTTCATCCAAGAAGCGGTAGGTGGCAATTTTAGCAGTTCCGCTGACAGCCACCAGGGGGAGCGCTGGCCCAGCTTCTCCGGAGGCTGGGGCTGCTCCAAGGAGAGGCTGAGAGCTCAGAGGAGGGTGGTGCTAGGGAGACCTGGGTAGGTCTCCCCGACGGGTCCATGGCATTTGCAGAACCAGCTGGCAGAGACCGAGGGTTTCCCCATGAAGGGATCTCTGGGGACAGCCAGCAGCCTCGGGGAGGAAGTCTGGCCTCTGGGGACAGGGGATTTCTCCGCCGCGTGCACCTTTGTCACAGCTGCGTGAGGAGAGACTTTTCCGGAAGACACCCGAAAACCCAGAACTCTGTAGCGGCCTCTATCTAGAGAGTGGACGTGAAGTGCGTGTTCCTGTTCAGTATCTTTGTGCTTGGTTGTGTTTTGGAATCTTGGTGCAGAATAGCAGACCCGGGACCCCTGTGCTCAGGTGAGCGCCCCGCGTTGCCCTCCTCACTCCCAGGCCGGCTTTCCTGTTCTCACCTCTGCTGGTGGGGCTGGGACTCGGAAAAGCACTTCCCCCTTTGATACCGCAGGGTGGGAGCCAGGAGGGGAGGGGGCCCTGTTTCCTCTTCAGTGTTCTTGTCGTTGTTGCTCCAGCAGTGACATTCTGTCCTGCCCTGAGGAGTGACACCATTGGCTCCAGCTGCCAGCTTCTGTCTAAGCTCCCAGGAGCGGCTCCACCCACCTCTGGAGAGGGACTAGTTAGCAGCCACAACACCCAGGAGTTCTTCTCCAGACTCCCAGCTCTTGGTAAACCGGGCCCCTCCCACCATTCCCCTGGCAGTAGGGGTGGAAACTGCTTCCTTGTCACTGTCATTGCCATCTTCAGTCCTGAAGTGTCCCCAACACCCCTTTTGTCCTTTCAGCCTTGTGTAACCTGCATGACCAATTCCCTGAATTAAATTCCTTCTGTTGAAGTAACTGTTTCACTGCCTGAACTCTGCTGGGCTTTGTGACTCTTGTCAGTGGAGGTGGTTGACAGCAGGGCTCCTGGTTGAAGGCCAGTAGGAGGCACTGGGTGTGTGGAGGCTAGGACAGTGATGGTCAGAAGCAGGTAAGTGGTTCAGTGAGGTCGGGGTGTACTAGATGGTGTTGGCTACATTTTATATTTTTGTCCAATAGTAGGGTGGGTTAGTAGTAAATGATCTAGTTGGGGTGTCAGAGCCAGTTTTGAACATTATAAAAATGTTCCTCCAAAGTAAGTCCCTTAGACTGCATTTCTGGCTTACAATTAAAGGACATTCCAGGCTGAGTGCAGTCGTTCACACCTCTAATCCCAGCACTCTGGGAGGCCGGGGCAGGAGGATCCCTTGAGTTCAGGAGTTCCAGACCAGCCTGAGCAAGAGTGAGACCCTGTCTCTACTAAAAAGAGAAAAACTGGCAGCGCCCATAGCTCAGTAGGTAGGGCGTCCGCCACATACACCCAGGCTGGCGGGTTCGAACCTGGCCTGGGCTAGCTGAACAGCAATGACAACTGCAACCAAAAAATAGCCGGTTATTATAGTGAGTGCCTGTAATCCTAGCTACTTGGGAAGCTAAGGCAAGAAAATTGTTTAATCCCAAGAGTTTGAAGTTGCTGTGAGCTGTGATGCCACAGCACTCTCCCGAGGGTGGCATAATGAGATTCTGTCTCAAATAAATAAAAAATAAAAAAGAGAAAAATTAGCCAGGCATGGTGGTGGGCATCTGTAGTCCCAGCTACTCAGGAGGCTGAGGCAGGAAGATTGCTTGAGCCCAGGAGTTTGCGGTTGCTGTGAGCTATGATGCTACAGCACTCTACCCAGGGACTTTGTCTAAATAAATAAATAAAATCCTGAAGAAGAGACATAGCAAGGACTTACCTTTTCATTTTAGTTTGAGAGAATCCTCTATTTAAAGGCTAGAAAGGTCTAGGGAGAAAGAGCTGTGCCCTCTCCACAGGCCCTGGAAGGGCAGAATGAGCCTGTGTAAAGGGCACACACTAATTGCAGCTGTTTAGGTGAATTGATTATCACTTAGGCCAGAGAGCCAACAGCACAGCGATGGCTTTTCCTGTCATTACACACATGTCAGATGATGTTGACTATAAGCTTTATTTGATTACAACAATAAATTCTCAGTGTCTGCAGCTTTGGAAACACAGGCTCTGGGTCATACCCAGGAAGGCCCTGTGAGGAAGCATGGGAGAAACACTTTTTAGAAACTTCTTCCTTGTCTTTCCCCCTCTTCCTCCCCATATTTGGCTTGGGACAAAGCTTCGTTGTGAGCTCCTGCTGTTTGGGGGTCTCCCTGATTCCAGGAGACTGCAGCCTCCTCTGAGGCGGTGCTCTTTCTGGCCAGAATCTGGAGACTCTCTTGTTTTCTTCTCTGCAGTTCCCTGAAGTTGCTCCTTGCAAGGTCTGTCTGCACCTGGCCTCTCTCTGCGGAGGCTGAGTTGTCACTCCCCATCAGCAGAAGATAGTCTGTCTGAAGGTGGGCCTGAAAGTCTGTCTGATAGTCTGTCTGAAAGTATCCTGCCTGAAGTTGGGCCTCCAGGGGAGGTGTGTGCTGGCAGATTATCAGACCAGCTCTTCCTCGTTACGTTCAAATACTCTGTTAATTCTGTCAAGGCTTGTCATGTTCAGGTTGTGGCGCTTCATAAAAGGTACACAAACCGTGGCACAGTGGTAGGCTCTTGAGGCCGGAATACGTGCCAGGTTGGCAAAGCCTGATAGGATCTGGAACGATCAGAGGGCCCCCAGCACATCAAAGATCCTCCCTGGTGAATCTCTCCTTGTGGGATGGGCCCTTCTCAGCAGCCACATAAGGGCGGATGCAGCCTTTGAATTTTTGCTTCTCTGAAGAATCTTGCAGGTCTATAAGGACGGCTGCCTCAGGCTGGGAAGAAGGGCGGAAGGATGTTTTGAGTCTTTATCTGAATAGAGAGTGGCTGCCATAGGCCCAGAAGATGAAGGTTCCCCCAAGACCCAGCCAGTGAGGACATAGGCTTGTAGTGAGGCTGAGAGGGACCAGGGGTCAAGGTGAGGATGGTGCCATCTCCTCGGGGCAGCTGGGTTCCAGGCAGGCTTCCCCTGTGGCCATGAGAAGATGCAGACCCAAGAGGAGGAGGCAAAGTGGGTCCCTTAGAAAGAGCTGCTGCCATGCGCGTGTCACCTTTGTGTGCAGGTGTAGGTTGTTGGTCTTGATGCATTAAGTTATAGACTCCTGTTTACTCCCTTGCTACTTGTTATGGCCACTCAGCCCGGGGCGGATGTTAACCGACTGTTGACCCTCAGCAAGCTGAAGTGAGGGCTTCGCCACCCTACGGGCAGGGCCCCAGCCTGCGTGACAGCTTTTCGACCTTGTGAGTTTACACAACATAATCCGGCCCCAAATCCCAGACATAGAGCCTGCAGGGGCTGGAGGCCCCATTGTGGGGGTGGGCGGCCCGAGGCAGGGGTCTCAGAGCTTAGTGGGTGTCCTAGAGGTTCCCAGGGTGCAGCTGCTCCCAGCTCATCTGCCCCTCTGAGGGTTGCTCCAGCCCTGATCTAAATGTCCTCCCTCCCTGCAGCCCCTCACCAGGCCCCTGGGGATGCCAGCCTCCTTTTCCTCCTCTGCAAGAACTTGGCCTTGCCCGGAAGTGCGCCTAGCACAGACTCAGAGCTTTCCTGCTGGCTTTAGGCTTGCTCCCTGGGCTGGGCAGGGTGGGGACAGAGGCAGCTGCACGCAGGCCTGAGGTATCACTGAGTGCCAACTCCTGCTGTCCTGGAGTCTCAGGCTTGGCTTATTAGACTTTTTTGAGCAGATTTTTTTTTGGAGGGGGGGACAGAGCTGTGGTGTCATCACAGCTCACAGCAACCTCAATCCCAGGTGCAGGAATAAAGGAGGCACTTTTGGGCACAGGGGATAGGAAGGGGCAGCTCAGGGACAGAGGTTTGGACATATTAAAGAAGAAGAAAACCAGGACAGCCCGTGTCTGCCTCCGGTTAGTCACGCCAGAGTGTGTGTGAGTGTGAGAGGCTGTGTGGCGAAGGGGTGTGTGTGTGTGGTGTGCGCTGTGTGTATGTGTGTGGTGTATGTATATGTTTATGTGTGGATGTGTGTGGTGTGTGTGTTCATGTGTATATGTATGTGGTGTGTATATATGTGTGTGGTGTGTATGTGGTGTGTGTATGTTATGGATGTATGTGTGGTGTGTGCGTATATATGTATGTGTGGTGTGTGTATATATGTGTGTCGTGAGACACAGCTCTTGTCAGGTCAAGGCCACTGTCAGGCGCCCTCCGTCCCCCGGGGCCTCTCCTTTCGGACTATCCTGCTCCTGCTGTGTCTGGCTGTCCCTGGGCAGGAGGGTAAGGGCTGCCACAGAGACAGGTTGGGACCAAGGCTGTCCTCCTCCAGGAAACAAGGGCAGAGGTGGCCAGTTTCCTTGTCTTTTGTTTTTTTTGGGGGGGGGGGTGACACTATGAAAAGAACCCGTCCCCAGGGCCTGCAGATGCCGCGTCATTATCCCTTCACCTGCCCTGGGCTCTGGGCCAGCCAGGCCTTGCCGTGGCGTCATTCGGGCATTTCCGATGCCAGGGGGCCCAGGCATGGAGATGGACAAGTGAGACCTGATGTCACCCAGGGCCACGCAGAGCCCCGGAGGGACAACTCCAGGCCGGGCCACTCCTCTCAGCGCAGGCCATTTCTGGCCTTTATGGCTGCCAGAGAGGGTGACAAAATTGTGCTCCATCGGGCGTTGCCCCTGAGGACCCTGAGCTGCTGTCCTCCGCCCTCTTCCCTCAGCCACACACTTTTCTTTTCTGTAACTGGGGTGCCCCGGGGGTCTGCGGGGGCAGGACTTGAGGTGTGCTTTACACTGCATCAGTTTGTGTGTGATGGCAAACACTTGTCACCATCTTAAAACCGAGCAGTGTGAACTGGAGTGGGGCGGGGTGTCATTCTAAGCTCTTTCCTGTAGGGCAAGTGTGGGTTCTGGGTTAGGGATCCCTGCTTCGCTGTCCCATCCCCAAGCAGCGTGGTTGAAGGGCCGCAGTGCTGGGCAGCGAGGACAGGAACTTTCCCAGATGCTGAAGGAAGTCTGGGTAATCGCCTTAACATCACCATGAGTTCTTTTTTCCAGCTTTTGAAGAATTTATTTTGACTCGGGGGCCTGCTTTTAAATCCTGCCAGTTGCATATGTTAAGCTCTGCCATATAGAAATGGCGATGTGGGGGAATTCAGGAAATTTCTGCACACGTGTAAAAGAAAGCCACTTCCCTTCCTAGGGTAGGCCCAGGGCCTGTGGCCAGGACTTACTTTAGCTTAGCTGGCAATTCACCCCCTAAGCAGGCTCACTGTAACCAAGCCACTGTCTTGCCCTCAAAGTCTCAATTCATGCTTCTGTTTTTAATTTTCCTGGGCTTAGATCCCAGAAGGAGTTATTAAATTTGCCTTGAGGAACCCATTCATTCTAAACTGGATAATAATGTTACTGGAGGCTTAGAATCAGTGGATAGTAAATTCTCTATACACAGGACTCTGGGAATCCCATATTCTTCCACGACAGAGTTTTAAGCCAGTTCATAAATGAAAAGGTTTACTCAATTTACCTAAAAGTTGTTAGTAATTAACAGACATCAAGAAGACTGTGGCTTGCAGAGGCGGTGAATAGCAAATGGGAACTCTGGGGAGAGAGAACATTTATTATGTGGCTTCAATTAGAAAGTAGAAATTCCAGTGGCCTATAAGTACCTCTTTAGTACTCTGGCTTACTTCTGTGGTTAAAATGGGTATTAATGATGTCTAACTCATTTTTATTTCTTTCATGGGCAGGATGGGCTGTCCAAAGCCAGATGAATGGCTTGTGGATAATGTAGATAAATAATGGTCTTTTAGAAAATACAGCCATTAACAGCCTCAACGTGGAACAGCAGGCTTGCTCTTCAAGGAGGTGGCGACACTGGCAGGCAGAGGGGGTACATGCCCAGTTAGTGGGCCCGGGCAGTCCCTGAGTTACAGACTCATGTAACATGTTAACACGTACTCCTGTTACTCATGTAACTCATGAAACTCATGACTGATGTACGACTCACACAAATGGAGGCTGTTACAGGTAATCGTTACAGGCCTGTTCCAACTTATATACAAATTCAACTTAAGAACAGACCATCGTCACTGGGAACTGCCTGTAATGGGAAACGCGGTTGTGCCTGTGAGTGACGGCGGCTTTGGAGTGGGCAGGGGCCTCCCTGGGCCACACTGGGAAGATGCTCACCTCGCTTGAGCCACTTCTGTGAACTCGGACAACCCACACAAAATTCTCTAAGCTCCTGCCGCTGCCAGCTTCAAGATTTTGGTGCATTTTGTGGACTGCGGTGTTGGAGTCATGTTGCCCCCCTGCAGGAAACTGGGATAGAATTGGGGTACCACTGGGAGGGGTTGGATCAGTGTTGTCCTTCCAGGCACCCCAGAGGTGGATGACCTCACCTCACCCTGCTCTGCTAGGGCTCAAATGACATCCCAACCCACTTGAGGTGGGCAGTTCTTGGTCCAGATGGACCTGTCCTCCTGTGTACCACAGAGAGTGAGCAGCTGTGAGCACTGCCTGGGCTGCTTTGCCTCGGACAGAACATGATGTGGACCAGTGACTTCCAGCTTCCCCTTTTAAATCTTTCATTCCAAAACACCTGGGACAATGATTTGCTATCAGCAGGTGAGAGAAACAGCTGCATTCAGGAGCAGGCCAGGACAAAAGGAGAAAGAAAAGATGGTGAACAGAGCGATCAGTGGGCATGGATGGCTAGGAAGTTCATCAAAGGCAGGAGTCTCTTCTCATCTTTGAGGACTGGTCTTCGCTTGAGGCGCTCAGATTCAGCTGTGGTGCTTATGTGAGGGCGGGCAGTCAGAACCCCATTTATCTACCAGGCAATGTGTGATGAACACAAACAGATGGATGCCAAGTTCACAGCTCATCCCACACTCAGAGAATTATTTTCTAAGACAACATTTTTACCTACGCTGTTTTTCTGTGCATTTGCTCAGACACTACTTTTAAGGAAAGGCGTGCAGAGTGTGAAAAGTAGCAAATTTGCCTGTGTTTTTCTATATTTCCCATTTTGAGTGTCTTACCGTTTAGTGCAAGGAGAAGAAAATAGACCCATTTGCTAAGTGGAGTGACCTAATTCTTGTTGGATCAACATGGTGGCAAGTTGAGGCTGTCACTGCAAAACAAGTGTGGAGTCTGCCTCTGCGGACTGAAGTCAATGCCCTGCCCCTGCCACCCCACAACTGCTGAACTAAGCATCCCCAAACCAGCCAGTCTGTATGGTGATTTAAGACATCTCCAGGAAGCTGTGAGCTTATCAGGCCCAAACTGATTATTCTAATCAAGCGTTTTAATTAACCACACTTACTGCCAGGATCACAGGAATGAGGCCGGCTCTCCAGTAGTAATAGGTATTTTTTTTTTTCTTTTAATTCCTCTTTATGGTGTGAGTGTTTGGCTTTGTAGGTTGTGTTTAATGTTTTTCTAAAGTAGGCCGTGGCATGGGAGAGTCCCCTGTGACGTTCACTCTGCTGAACTAGCAAGTGGACAATCCCCCCCCCCCAAAAAGATATTACCAGTCCAGTGGCAGAAGAATCAATGCCCCTTCAACTGTTTCCATCCTCCAAATTAAACACAAAGGCAATACTGTCTAGCCCAAGATTTGAAAAAATATATGAACACACACACATTGGGTTGGCTTTTATTGGAATGCCTAGATGCAATCTATAGTCATTAAGTTATGGAAAATTCAGGTCACATATAAAGTTAAGAAGGCAAATGAAAAGAACAATACAAATCAGACAAAATTTACATCTCAAAATATCATGAAAGCATTTTGACTGGCTTTGCCTAAAATACTTTGAATATCAGTTTCTTCTTTTCTTTTTTTCGTAAGCTGATTCTTTTCACTAGACAGTCACCCTCCCCCTCCCCCAACTCTTAGAAAAAGGTCCTTTGTTGTACATATTCCCCAAGGTCACTATTTCTTGTAAAAGCATGTCCAGATCATAAGTCTTTTTTTTTTTAGAAAGAAATAGGCTCGTTATACCTACTAACAAGACACTAATTGGGTTGATTTGATTTTATCTAAAATAAGCACCAGGAATTACTCCAGATTTGTTTGTTATTTGTCGGTGCTGGTATAAAGACCAGTCCTTGTTGAGAAGGGGTTAAGATTATGATTTCACTTCTGTCACGTGGTATAAGCTTTTCATGGTCAATACATCAGAAACATTTCTGAGAATTTAGTCTCAGAGCCTGTTTCACCCAAAAGTACTTACAGCATGCTAAACGCAGTTCCCTTGAACAGAACTGCAAATACCTAAGTTAACAGTTAAAAAAGAAAACGTAAACCAGAGCCATGTTCATGTGGTTTGAAATCTCATCGTTTGCTAAATTTGGGCTGTGTAATACTTGCCAAAGGACTTCCAGGATAAAAAAATTAATGCTAATCTGTGCTTTCATTCTAATAAAATATCAGCATTCATTAGAAGATTAATGATTTCGGTATGCGCTACCTAACACACAAAGACAGGAATAGCACTGATACTGTAAATTCAGTAGCTATTTTGAAACTCTCCCAGCCAATCTGTTTTAATAAACACGCCTACTGTGCAATTTTGAGTATGGGATACATACAAAGCGGTTAGAAAATTATTTTCAATACATCACTTGAACCTTTATGCGTACGACATGTTCACTTGCTATGTTTTATCACCATTATACATAGAGGAAAACAGTGTGTACTATATAGCTCAATGAACTGAGGAATACTCTCTAAAAATATTTTTGTGGCTGATTTAGTGCTCACAGATGGGCTCATTCTGGAAGCACGCAGGTGTGGACTCCCAAGAGGGTGTGGGCATGTGGACTTACAGGAGCTTTGGTCTCCCTTTTTTGTCCCCCTTGGTGACCTGAGGGTCCAAACCCAAGACTTGGCAGCGGAGTGACCCTGCTCCACCTGGCTGCTCACCACTGCTGGGTCTCCGCTCGCTTCCCTAGACCTTAGACACGTGCCTACAGTCACAGCGAGGACATCAGAGCCTTCCCCCTTCGCAAATGCTTCCTAGGCATCTGATGTGGTCTGTCCTCCATCTCGAGATGGAGCTTCAAGAATGGTGACAGTAATAGTGAAAACCCTGGGGTTAATTCTTTAAACTCCCCACAGAGGTCCAGGGCTGAGAATGGGCCAGAGAACTCCTCCCACCCTGAGTTAAGAGAAGGAAGAGAAAAGAACTGTTTTCTGATTTGCCACCCAGGTAGGATTGCACTGTCCTATCCATCTAGTAATAGAAAGTTGCACATTATTTTTTTTCAACCTAATACAAAAATATTAACACTTCTGAACATTATAGGCATAATCGTTATATCTCTACAATATAATAATTTATACTGTACAGCTATAACAGATAACAAAAGGTGCAATCCTTTTAAAAAAATCACACAGTTCACATGTTTTTATCATTTTATTTTTTCAGTATAAACTTTTTAAACACTTTACATAAATTAACTCCTCTGAGACTAATATTTGATGTACAGTAAATTGTAATTCATATAAAAATCCATAAACAACTTGTCTCACATAATTTACAAAAAAAAAAATCAGGATTTCCTTTGCTTACCAGCGACAAGGATTCTAGGTACCAGTTTGCTCCCTCAGGGCAAACCAACCAGTTAGCAGCGTAAAATCCGCTATTAAATCCTTGCCAGAGCAGAAGTCGCTGTGCCAAGGTCCTTCTACGAAGCTGCACAGGGAAACCAGTTGGGTTGTCTATGAACAGCCGATTCTGCCCCAGATGAACAGAGACGCGTATTACATCCTACGCAGAGCGACTACTTCTTGTAAGCAAAGGAGGCCAATTCAGTCGCGTTTGGGAACACTGTACTCATGTTTGACCTTAAATACAGTGGAAGGAGCAGAAGGCCCAGAGCAAAATGTTGAGCCTTTTTTTTCTTTCTTTCATTAGTATTATTTTTTCTCTTTGACTACTTCAGGTCCAAGTGAGTGCAGTGATATGCATATGTAAACATATTCTTTAAAGCCGATCACCTTTAAGGTCATTCAGAAAAAGTTGTCTTTGTGGGTTTTTTAAATAGCAGTTTCGTTCTTCCAGAAGGCTCTTCCGCGTGCCGGAGAGTCCGATTCTGGTTGTGCTCCAGAACGCTCTGCGCAGACGTGTCCAGGCTCCGGCCGGGCCAGTCCGGGGTCCCCGCGAGCGGCAGGGACAGCGCGCGCGCCCCTCTCCGGGCGTTACCTCTTGCCGATCTCGCTTTGTCGCAGGAACTGGATGTTGTTGGCGCTGTCGGCCAGCTCGGGGTACTGCTCCACCGACAGCACGTAGTAGCCGTCGTAGCCCTGCACCTTGCCGGCGCTCAGCAGCTGCCGCTTCTCGCCCTCCGTCCAGAGGCGCGCGCCCTCCTCGCCGTCACGCACGCGCTGCTGCTCGCGCGCCCAGGCCCGGGCGAGCGCGCGCTGCCGCGCCTGCTCCAGGATGCGCGCCTTCTCCTCGTCCAAGGTCATGCCGTAGCGCACGTGCAGAGCCAGCGCCCCGAACTGCATCTCCACGTCGGCGAACCTGCGCGTCCTGCCGTTGACCACCGTGGTGGACTGTGACACGGTCACGTTGATGCCGTTCTCCAGCGCCTTGCGGCCGCTGGTCAGCCGCAGCGTGCCCAGGTCGCTCTCGGGCGTGGTGGTCTTGATGAAGTAGTGCGTGTCCTTGCCCTCGATGGTGAAGTGCAGGCTGTCCAGGTAGAAGGCGTTGTTGAGCACGGCCGCCACCTTGATGCAGTCCTCGTTGGCCACGTTGAGCACGTTGGTCTGCACGCGGCCCTGGCTTACGGCCAGCATGACGCCCTTGCCGATGAGCGACTTGACTGTGGCGAACCACAGCCACGACTGCTCACTGCCCGCCTTGCGCCGGCTCACCTGCACCTCTGCCATCTTGCCCAGGGACAGGAAGGCCTTGGCTTGCCTGGCCACTTGCTGCTGGACTCCGAAAATGGGCTGGAAGGCAGAACATGACAGGGGGAAGCGTGAAAGAAGAGCTGTGGCACCAGGTGACCAGGAAAGGGGTGCGTGGGGCGGGAGAACACTCAAGGTTTCTTCCCCTACAGGTGACCCAGATGGACTTTAAGACATAAAGTGTGTTACTTAAAAGCTTTCTGAAGTTTCTAGGGTGGGCAGAATATTCGTGTTTGAGCTTTTCTACAATTTCTAAATGCTCTTCTTAGGCCCACTCCACGTGGGACCCCTGGCATGGGGCCCCTTATCCATCCCAGGAGCCACCTTCCATCACTGGGTCCAACTTTTTTTTTTTTTTTGGAGACAGAGTCTTACTCTGTCACTCTGGGAAGAATGCCCTGGCATCATAGCTCACAGCAAACTCAAACTCCTGGGGGTCAAGCAATCCTCTTGTCTCAGCCTTCCAAATTGCTAGTTTTTTTTTTTTTTTTTTTTTTTAAGAGATGGGGTTTCATTCTTGCTCAGGCTGGTCTTGAACTCCTGAGCTCAAAAGATCCACCTGCCTCGGCCTCCCAGAGTGCTAGGATTATAGGCATGAGACATCGTGCCTGGCCTGGGTCCTACTTTGTATGCTTTGCAACATTTATGCATTGTCCCTTCTCTTGGGGACTCAGTTTTTGGCTGAGAACTGCCAGTGAAATCACACATCTGAAATGCTCAGAGATGAGCAGACAGTGGGGCAACTGGAGATGCATTTATTATTTTAGGAAAACAATTACTTTCCACAGACTTAGGGACATTGGATGGTTTACATTGGCAAATGTTTTAAATTGTAGGCATCTGAACCCAGGTGTTTCTTATCCTCCCAGATATCTGGCCAGTGCTTTCCAGATGGAAATATCTGTCTCTTTGGCAGTGAAAAGAAACCATTGTTTTTCTGTGCTTAGGGCAGCCTCTATGTCTTGGCCAGCCATTCCCTAAGCTGTCCTTGAGAAGGGCTTCTCTGGACAGAGAACTTGAACCACATTTAAAAGGCTGCCTAGGGAAAAAGTAGGCAGGTGCATTGGTCGGGTGAGCCGTGTTTTCAGACACGCTGGAAAGTCATACAGAATTTGGATGTGCATGTTCCTTAAGGAACTTCAGCATGTCTTCACGGCACTTTGTCAGCATAGGTATTAAGTCATGCCCTGCCTCATGATGGGACACATTCTGGGAAATGCATCTTAGGCCATTTTGTGGTTGTGCAAACATCACTGGTTTGTACTTGAACAAACTTTCATGGCACAGCCTATTACACACCTAGGCTAGGAAGTCGGACAGTTAAGTTCTTGAACTCCCCCTAGAAAGAGTGCTGCGTCCCTCACTCCTGAATATCACTACAGTCACCTCTGAGGTCCTCCCTGTGGGCAGCTGTGCACCAATACCTAGTCCACCCTTCAGAGCAATTCTGGAACTGTCTTTCTGGAATGGCCATCAGAGCTGTTGTTGTACAAGGTCTGCCAGTTAACTTTGTGAACTCATCCTAGAGAAAGTACTATAGACCTCATGGCTGAATATCACTGTGGTCACCAGATGGCCACGGGAGGACCTTGAAAGTGACCGTAGTGATAGCCAGCCCTGAGGTCTGCAGCACTTTTTCTAGGGTGAGTATGAGAACTTAGTTGTCTGACCTCGTATCTGGTACAGCTCTGAGGCTACAGAACTGTACGGCCGGTGACTTAACTGAATACTGTGTGCAGCTGTAACACAACAGTGAGTGTCTGTGTATCTAAATACAGAAAAGGTGAGATAAAAATGCCGTGTTATAATCTCAAGGGATCATGATGTGTGTGCAGTCGCTCCTGGACCAAATCCTTGCAGTGCAGTGCGTGCCTTATTTACAACATTTGAAAAGGAATTACTTTTATGTTAAGACTGACACATGTGAAAAGAAAGAGTGGTGTTAGTATTGTATGTAGTGTGTGTTCACCATGATCGCCCTTTCTCTTTGTAATCACTGAAATTCTAAGAAATTGCTCAAGGGGGAGGGGAAAATTAAGAAACTCTACACTCTTTTATCATTATGGGGTAACTCAATTTCTTAATTTCTAATTATTCTTGCTTTAAGCTAGAAATCCTAGTGTTTCTGTAGTGTGTTCCTTTCCACTCTCTGAATGGTTGGAGTTGAATATGCCATTTTGTGAAATAGCACCTTTGACTTTACAATTTTCTGTTCTATTTCTTTTATTTTATTTCTCGTAACCATTCCAGGCCTCTTGATATGTTATTCTCAGAAAATTCTATAAACTCTCCTGGTTGTAGGTAGTCTTACCAGAGAATGTTTATTTTTCTTTGTAATCTTTTCCCAGGAAACACTGTTAATATTTTAAAGACGGTGAACTTTGTGGCATTGCTTGTGGGTCACTCATTTGTAATATGAACCTCTCTCCCCTCCCCCTCAACGCCCTCTTGGTGTATTTTTGTCTTTGGGTCTCAAGTGCCATAAATGTGCTCTCACTTACTAAAAACACATTTTAGCCTGTTTAACAAGCTCTGGTTCTTTTAACAGAAATATGGAGGAAGTGGTATATTTCTTCTCCAAAAGAGTCAAAAAATTGAAAATTGTTTTGGTATAATTTTCACAAGGGAAACGTGATTCAAGGTGGATAAATAAGATAAGGAGGCCACATGCATCACCTTTCATAGCTTTCTTTTTTGTTTCTTACCGGTACATCATCCCACTGCTGACTCTTCACAAGTTCATATGAAGGTTCTGTTAAGTCAAATTTGGGAACAGGGAATCCGGGAATAGCATTGTGCAGATGGAATCCAAATGTCACCAGCCAGCTGTTAACATCTAGGAGAAGAATGTTCAAAACAAAAGGTTTTGAGAGTTTATTTATTTTGTGCATTCATTAATTATTTTATTGTGAGACTGAGTCTCAATCTGTGCCCTGGGTAGAGCACCATGGCATCATCACAGCTCACAGCAACCTCAAACTCTTGGGCTCAAGTGATCCTCTTGCCTCAGCCTCCTGAGTACCTGGGACTACAGGTGCTTGCCACAACATCTGGCCAGTTTTTCTATTTTTAGTAGAGACAGGCTCTCATGGACTCCTGAGCTATTGGCCTCCCAGAGTGCTGGGAAGATAGGCATGGGCCACTGCACCCAACCTGGTTTCATTAAATTCTTACCTTACAAAACCCCCAGTTTCACAAGTAATAATCTAAAAAAGAACTCATGTTTACCTTCACCCTATAATTCAAAACCTACTGTTTTTAGACCTTGGGAGAACATGACCTTCCGAGGACAACTATGGCAAATGCTACGAACATTTTAGAGTAATGGACGCTCACACAGACCGGATAAACTGTCATCCTTGCTAAGTGACATCCTGCGCCCGTAATGGTGACAAAAAGAGGAATAACAACAGATAGCAGCAAGAAGGAGGCAGAGTTTCAGGAGACCAACGGGATTGGTTTTTGTAGTTAGTGAACGCTGCTCTTAAATAGAAGTTTTGTGTCATTAGCTTTCAAACTGATTGCCGCAGGACTTCCACGACCCATTTTCTATTAATAAAACCCCTAAATTAGGAGTGTTAAAGTCAACATTTGATTGTTAATCAAAGATGAATGCTGAAAGCTGGCCATGCTGGCCAAGGGCACAGAAGGCCTGATTACCATCGGCTGTGACTTCAAAGGCTCACCACACACTAGTGGAGATAAACTTTTCAGGGAGCAAACCTGGAAACCTTTAAAATGGTATTTTAAAATATTGCCATGTGACTTCCAAAACCCATTAAGCCAGAATAAGGCTTTTATTCTATTCTGGAGGTTATAATGTTATAGAACTACTCAGCAGGTTTGCAGCTTTATGAGTACAGTTGGGTGTAGATTATTTTATATATTAAGCACATTGCTGAAAAATTTGAAATTGCATTTCACTTAATATATTTTAGGCTCTCCCATCTCTCTTTTTTGATGTTTTTCAGAAAATGCTGCTAAGGCATTCCCTGCGTTCTGAGTTGCTAAGACAGGGTGAATTTGGGATCTGTGGATTTTCTGGCCCTTCCACCAGCCCCTGCCACCGGCCCTTAGGAACCAGCAGTCACAGAGTGTCAGAATGAGGAGGAGACTGTCCCCTTTTCTAGGGCATAAACTTTCAGCTCACTGTCCCCCTGGTGGGTCCTTTCTCCAGGCACCTTTTGGTACCAAAGCAGTGCTATTCGCTCTCTTATTAACACTTTGCTGACTGCTCACGAGCTACTTGTGGATATTTTCTGTGTAAATTGCCAGTTAACAGTATGTATGACACAGCAGCTGTTCCCTGCTTCCTTTCTCCCACTCTCAGTTGCCAGTTGCCCCCATTTCAGCCTGTTTTCTTCTTTCTCCCCCATCATCTCTCAGCTGCTTATAACATACAATCACTTAGTGCCTTTAACATCTTAACACTTGGTTGACTGGCAGTTTTGCACAGAAACTATCCATGTTACTGGATAGTAACTCGTGCCTAGTCAGAAATGTGTTAAATAGGATGGTGGTAGCCGGGAGAAAAACGTCCCGGGCTGTCCACACAGGACGGAAAGTGACACATTTCTTTGCAAGAGCACAGATAAGCTTCTGTGGGGGGAATCTTATATTTGGATGAAAATTATTTCTCCCCCCCAGTGTTGGAGTATTGGGGGAAAAATTCTCTTCCTTTGAACAATGTCTGTGTAACAGTGAACGTCAGAGGTCTTGGGTGTTGGGAAGCATTGCTCAAATCATGGGAATGGAATGCAGAGTGTGCTGAAAACCCAACTGAGAATTCCGTCATGGGGTCACTGAAGACAGGCGTGTGTAAGTGGTCTGGGAAGGCAGGAGGCAGGTGTGAAATGGAGGAGGGCAGCATGGTGAGGGCTGTCAGTGGATCTGAGGGAAGAGACATCTCTAGGCCCTTTCCATGAGCTGGAAAAGGGGTAGCCTGAGGAGCACTTCAACAAGCCAAACCAGACAGAAAAACCTTAAACCAAGCCAAACTGAGAGTGTAAGAAACTTCTTCCAGGAAACGTGAATGTGATGGAGAGAGAAAGCAGGGGTGGGGGTGGAAGCAGAGGGATTCAGAAGAAAAGGGGTCAGCTCATTGCAGGGAGCTGGAGTAGAGCTTGCGAGGACCTTAATCTCTGTTTTACATCCTGCTGGTTCTGTGGTGGCAGAAGTGGAATCCTATGTTTCAGATCTTGCAAAACCAGCCAGGCGAAGTGGCTCATCCCTGTATCCTAGCACTCTGGGAGGCCGAGGATCACTTGAGTTCAGGAGTTCCAGACCAGTCTTAGCAAGAGCAAGACCCCACTTCTACTAAAAATAGAAAAACTAGTCAGGTATGGTGGCAGGCTAATGTATTCCCAGCTACTGGGAAGGCTGATGCAAATGGATACCATGTGTCCAAGAGTTTGAGGTTGCTGTAAGCTATGATGCTATGGCACTCTACCCAGGTGACAGAGTAAGACTCTGTTTCCCAAAACGAAAACAAAAACAAAAACAAAAACAAACAAACAACAAAAAAACCTTGCAAAACCAGAAAAGTAACATGCACTAAATTTGGAAATTTCTGTACCTTGAAAATGACCCCATTTGGTGGAGAAATTAGTGTGCCTACAAGTAGGCCAACAAGCAAGAACTGCACTAAACCTCAAAAGGATGGGGATGCCAGAGGACGCAAGGGAGACCAGACATTGGATCCGCTGCCTAAGAAGCTGACATGGAGAAACTGCTCCATTATTGTCCTGAGGTGGCTGTGGTGATGAAGGAATTAAACACCTCCCAGGGTGTCACTGCATTATGTTTCACACCAGGTATCTCCATGAGACTTTACATATGTATTAAAAACCTCGACACTGGCTGGGTGCAGTGGCTGACACCTGTGCTCTCGGAGGCTGAGCTGGGTGGACTGCCTGAGCTCAGCAGTTTGACCAGCCTGAGCAAGACCAAGACCTTGTCTCTATTAAAAATAGAAAAATTAGCCAGGCATTGTGGAGGAAGCCTATAATCCCAGCTACTCGGGAGGTGGAGGCAGGAAGATTTCTTTAGCAGGAGTTTGAGGTTGCTGTGAGCTGTGATGCCATGGCCCTCTGCCCAGGGTGACAGTGAAACTCTGTCTCAAACAAACAAACAAACCCAGAAAACAACAAAATTCCAACATTACCCATTTTCAAGGTAGTTACTGTTAAATGTAGAATTTATATAATTTTATATCTTATGCCATGAGGTAGTATTATTATCCCCATTCTATGGTGCAAGAAACTGCAACTCAAAACCACACAACTTTCAGGACAGGAGCTGGGATTGGAACTAATTTGAGACTCCAAGCTAATCAGGTGTTTTGCCTGTCCTGTCAATTCTCTTCTTTAAATGACTGGATTCCACAACATTTCCAAAACTGTGGTCTTGGGCATTGGTAGGCAGAATGGGAAGTAACTGTGTCCTCATTTTCTTGTTGTCCTTTCTCTGTGAGTTCATAGAGAAATGAATACACTTGAAAGGTGTATTCGAGGCATTTGATTCAAATTTGCACAAATAAAATATATAGTTAAAAAGGAACAATTCTATGTATTTTGTGTATTAATAACCACATGATTACAGCAATTCAGCACTTGGAAAAAAGCACACTTACCCGTGATATACTCTTTCACATCATGGATTTTGCTGGCAGGGTTGTTATTTCTAAACATGTATAGGTTAAAAGGGGCTGGGTCTTTCCCAATTCTCTTCCAGATTTCTATGTCAGGTGTGGTCCATCGCCCTGCCAAAATGTCATAATCTCTTTCTCCAAAGTGGATTAATTTGGTGAGTGGGTCATACAACCCACCATGAAACCCAATGACCAACTGAAAATCAATATTGGAGTCAAAATAGATTTCCCCATAGGCGGTGTACTGAATCTGCTTTAGCATGAGCCCATTGCTACTGAAAACAGCCAGCGGTGTCCCTGTGTTATCTGATGCAATGTAGAACTCATCCCCACTGCTGATTTCCATGGCAAAGAGATGTCCCTGGAGGTCATAGTAAAGAGATGTGATTTCTGAACTTGAATGGTTGTAGACATGAGTGATCCTGGTGGGATAAGTTAGGTCAGCATAGAAGAACTGCAGGTGTTGCCCGAGGCTGGTTTTGCTGGAGATGCGCCTTCCCAGGCCATCATAGCGATAGATCACCGTCCAGCCACTGCCTTTACTGTAAACTCGGGTCAGAAGCCCCTTGGAGCTATACTCAAAGATTTCTGTGCCTCTCTGTCGGAGGAAGCCGTCTTCATCCAACCGATACTGGACATCCCCCAGCCGAGTGATTCTGTCTCGCAGGTCATAGCGGAGAGGCGTCAGCCTTGCGCTATTACTGGGGTTCAGAAGATGGAGGTTCCCGTTGAGGTCATAGTTGTACCTCCACATAATCTTCTCATTCAGGTAGACTGTTTGCAGCTGCCCGTCCACGTCATACTCGTAAGCATATTTGGTGGTGTTGGCAAAGGGCCCTATCTTAATCTCTCTCTTGGTCACCCGACCCATGTTATCATACTGAATTGTAATCCAGTACATGAGTGACCTGAATATCTCATACTGAATTTCCTTGATGCGCCCGTGGGCATCAAAGTGCTTTGTGTAAGTCATCACGGCTGTGGAAATAATCTGGTTGATGTCGTAATAGATAACTCCGAATTTTCCAAACTGCTCGACTTTGCCAGAAATGTCATCGAACTGGTAGAGGTCAATGGGCAGGGGAGTCTCGTTGATGACCCCCTGCATGCTGGTCACACGGAAGCTGTTGTCGTAGCTGTAGTCAAACCTGGCATTGACCATCCCATCCTCACTGAAGCGGAAGATCTGTCTGTCAATCAGGGGGCCAATTTGTCGGTATCTGATGGTGCAAATAAAACCATCACTCTGAAGATTTACTGTTTTGAGAACGCCTGCTGTTTCGTCGTAGGTAAAACTGACTCTTGTGCTGTCATATAAAATTTCTGAGAGCCGGGTCTGCCTCCGATATTTGAACAAGACCCTTCGACTTGTACCCAAGAAAGCCTTTTGCAGGAGCAGCCCTTCCTCGTTGTAGTCTGTGATGACCGAGGCGTTGCTCTCGGGGGGATTGTATATGTTCCGGTAGTAGCCGATGGACCGGATGGTCTGCATGGTGTGACGGGCCACACTGGGCATGGTGATGGCGGACAGGCGGTCCCACATGTCGTATTCAAAGATGTACTGCCGCTGGCTGTGAAGCAGGAGCACCATAGACTGTAAAGAGAGAACATATTTGTTACCAGTGTTTGTGAAATGGGGACGGGGGAGGGCAGAAGTGGGTTCAGTGACCACAAATGCACAGAAACATTCTTCTTGATGAAAACATTTTCATTTCAGTTGAGCGGTCCTTGACCTTATAGGTTGTTAATGATTCCCTCCCTAATTTGCTTGGATGCGTAATGGGGAAGAGTTCTGTAATTAGTGACTCCAGATTAATTAATGTGGGCCAGGCATGGTGGCTCATACCTGTGGTCCCAACACTCTGGGAAGCCATGGTGGGAGGATCCCTTGAGCTCAGGAATTCGGAGACCAGCCTGAACAAGAGTGAGACACCGTCTCTACTAAAATAGAAAAACTACCCAGGGGTGGTGGTGGGCGCCTGTAGTCCCAGCTACTTGGGAGGCTGAGGCAGGAGGATCACTTGAACCCAAGAGTTTGAGGTTGCTGTGAGCTATGATGATACCATAGCACTCTGCCCAGGGTGACAGAGTAAGACTCTGTCTCAAAAAAAGGAAAAGAAAAAGAAAATCAGGAGAGTCACACAGGGCATGGGCTGCTCTTCCCTCTAAGGACACTTCTCTACCCACTAGTAGACCCCAGATGATAGTTGGCAGCATGGGGAAGACAGTCAGGCCAGGGGCTGCCTGAGACTGGCTTCCAGCATGACGTAAGCATCATCATAGAATGTCTTCGGAAGGCATATCCAGGGGACGGTTTGCATGCAGGTGGAGTGACTATCCTCTGAGTTGTTCCTACTAGTTGGCATCCTTCCAGGGCAGGCCTGGACTGCTACTGAATTCAGCAAGTGTCAGTACCTAATGTCAAACTCACATTGGATGGTAGTTAGTAAAATATGACTCGTTTTGCCATAAAGAAGTTTTGGGTTTGTGTGCCTGTCCTAGTGAGGAAATGGAAAGTTTGGGTGGATTTTAGGGATTTGGAAAGATGGGATGACAATAAAGGATTTGCTGGTTTTTCTGATCCCCAGTGGAGCACGAAGGTGAGCTTGGCCATTTTGTCACAACAACTCTTGTCAGCAATATGTTTCTTGGCTCCCTTTAAGCATTTTCAGTCATATTATGATCCCTACTATTAATTTTTAGGGTCTGGGTATTTACGTTTCTGTAATTTTCTTGTTTTTGAGACATAGTTTCACTATGTTGCC